>CM031375.1:43611450-43822595 GCA_018208015.1 Medicago ruthenica
TAATCGTGAGAATGGATTAGCATATAAGATTTGTAGGATTCCCGTCTTCATTTCTGTTTGCTTGGCAGTCCTCGTCGTTTTCCCTAGTTGAGCAAAACGACGTGGACTGTTAATACATGGAACCCCAGAACCTCCTGCACCATCTCCTCCTGGCGCAGCCATTTGTAACTCTTGGCTCGGATTAGGACTTGATGAATGACTAGAAATAGAACTCTCCTCTTGTTGCCTTCTCTTAGCTTGTTGCTTCTTTCTCCGATTCTTGCTATTAGCTCTTCTAGCTGTTCTTTCAATCTCGGAATCAAAAAGAAGTTGGTCCTCGGAAACTTGACCTCGCATAAACGATTTCAATAATCTGACCACAAAGAATTAGCAAACAAGATGGATAAGAGTATTAGTTATATACATAAAAGAATTTTGTGCAAAATTGCTTAAAACCATAATTAAAGTTGCAATGATTATAACATCATAAAACTTTAATCCCCGGCAGCGGCGCCATTTTGTTAGTACTGCGGATGCAAGTATTAGTTTTATATCGTTCCACAGGGATTAAGGTGATATCATATTCCGTTCAACTTCGACTATCGTTTTAAGTTAGGGTTTAATCGTTTTTGTACTACACTACTCATACTTTAAATAAATAAATGGTAGAGTAATAGGACATAGAAGGTGTTTAGGATTGACTTTCATCAATCACACATTGGTTATATCCGATTGATCACAAATACGAATTCTAGCGTTTTCTTATATATTGCATTATTACGTATTGCTCATTAACATCATTGATTTCCCAAATGACGTCAAGATATCGATTGTATCGTTTAATCGATGATTTCTCAATCTATTAAACGATCCAAAAGCATTAAGATTCAATACTATAATGTAATTATCAAAACCAAATCCCATTTCTAGAATTTCTTATCTTGATAGAAAATCATTCTAAACCTAGATTCAAAAGTCTTTTTCAACAACATTTAAATCATACATAAGATTGAAAAGCAAGAAGAAATTCAATGGTATATAAAAATTGCTAGAATCATATATTAAATAATCAAAAGTTTACAACATAAGTGATTGATTACCTATCAATCCCAACAAAGGAGATTGGTTGATCATTTTCATGACAACTCTTGCAAAATAGGAAAGAAAGATGAAGATAGTTGAGAGCTTGATGTCTCAAAGCTTCTAATGATCTTCTTCAATCCAAATCTAGTTGCTATATGAAGTTTTCCTCCTTCTAAGCCTATTCTCTTTCAAAGATTATATGTTTTCTAAGCTCTGGAAAAATAAATATTCTGATAAAAAGCTATATATCTAGAAATGAGCTTAAAAAATCTATTTATATGCTGAGAAAATGTTCGCTCGCTACAAGCGACCAGTCTGTCGCTTGTAGCGAGGACTTCAGTTGGCCAATCCAAGAGCTCCACGTCACCATCAGCATTAAACCGCCCCATTGGTCGCTATAGCGACCAGGTCTGTCGCTACTAGCGACCAGCCTTTGAAATTCCCTGCCTAGGCTCGCTTCAAGCGTCCAGTTCATCGCTACAAGCGATGAACTCCTGATAATCCCTGCCTAAGCTCGCTTCTAGCGATGGGTGCTGCGCTTCAAGCGATGGATGTCTGGAAATCCCTGCCTATCCTCGCTACTAGCGATGAGTCCTGCGCTTGTAGCGATGGCATGAGAAAATGCTTCAATCTTTTGCATCAATCAGGTTCAAGCATGTATTTCCTGCATAAACACATGGGGTAAGGCTTAGGATCACATTCATTGCATTTCTAACACATTTATGCCCTAATCCTAAGATAACTTGTACAACAAGTAAACATAAGTGCCTAAATTTGTACCAAAATATAACAACATTTAAGCACTTATCAAACCCCCCGTCCTCTCAAACTGGTCGAGAGCACAGGAGACACACTGTAACTCTGTGTGGTTATCCTCACAGAAAGTTCCTGCCCGTTTCAGCAATGCTGAAACCCCCTGTTCTCTCTAACTGGTCGAGAGAACAGAAGACACAAAGCTTGTCCTGATTATTAATTATTAATCCTGGTATATGATTATACATTTCCTGATAAACTGATACGTGTTTCCCCCAATGACACTCTGACGTGAGCACTGAGGCACGTCCTGATAACCTGTAACTATGCCTGAAACAAGGGAATTAAATCCCACTGACTAAGGTATCCTGTAATCTACCTGGTTAAGGGAATCCTGATAAACTACCCTTAACTTATCTGAAATTAAATCTATTCCTGTTAACCTATTCAAGGTTTTAGACATATCGTTCTCATATGTCACTTTTAGGCTTACTTGACCATTTAACCTTAATTCTTGAATTTCCCAGGCTTTGCATAATCCTTGCTCATGTAATTTCTCAATCCTTGGAAGCCTTTGGAATGAACTAAAATGGTGGTTCATGTTCCTAAAATGTGTTATAAGAATTCAATTCCCAAAAAGCCTTGCCCGTGCGAACCAGAACCCCCAGAACAGCTCAACTAGGTTGAACTGTCCAAGGCTGGTCGCTACAGCGCCCTTCTGGTCGCTACAAGCGCCAGTAGACAGAACTTGGTCGCTACAGCGCCCAGTTCCTCGCTACAAGCGCCAAGCCGTCGCTACAAGCGCCAATGCGGTCGCTACAAGCGCGGCTAGGCAGGGAAAAACCCAGTCTGGTCGCTACAAGCGACAGTCCGTCGCTACAGCGACCGTATCAGTAAAAACCTGTGTAAAAATGTGATTTTCACCATTTTTGCTCATTCAATGGTACCCAGGCTTCCTAGACATGATAAAAAGGATTTTCTTTCATAAATTAACAATTATAAACACTCATGAGCAAAGATCAAACAATCTAGGAATTAGGGTAAACTCTAATCTTTAACAACTTGTAGAAAAACTATCAAAAACTCTCTAGATGTGTTCTAGAATCTGAAATGAGCTCACCTAAGCCTTAATTGGTGCTGGTTCAGCTTGTTCTTACAAACCCTAGCTTGCTCCTTCCTCTATTTGTTCTATTTTCCTCAAAACCCACTTGCTAGCAACTTCTCTAAGATTAATGATGGAAGCTTGAAGGATTGGAGTGAGAGGGAGTGGCGTGTAAGTGAGAGAAATGGGGAGAGGATGACTGATTTTTGGAGAGAAAGAAGGAGAAGAAACATGGAAATGAAAAATATCTTTCCCTTCCTTTTCTTATAATCCTCATATATGAAATATTTACAATTTTGCCATCACATGAATTACTAAATTGCCACGCTATTAATTGCTTCTAACACTGATAACTGATACTAATAAACAGGATATTACAATCTACCCCCCTTAAAGAAATTTCGTCCTCGAAATTTAGAAATTTACCTGAAAATAGATGGGGATAGTTCTCTTGCATTTCTGACTCTAGCTCCCACGTTGCTTCGCCGTCGGGAGAACCCTTCCATACCACTTTAACGATAGGGATTTCTTTGCTTCTCAAGGTCCTAACATCACGATCAATTATCTGATCTGGCTCAGGTTGAAAAGTCAAGTCTGATCTCAAATCAATACTGTCCAATTCCACTGGTTGAAAAGGATCAGGGATGAATTTCCTTAGTTGCGAGACGTGAAAGACATCATGCAATCCTGACATGGCTGGAGGCAGCGCTAACTGATAAGCTGCCGGACCAATACGACGAAGTATCTGGAATGGTCCAACATATCTTGGACAAAGTTTCTTGGTTCTGAATGCTCCTCTTAATCCCAACTTGGGTGTAACCTTAAGAAATACATGATCTCCTTCCTCAAACTCTAAGGGTCTTCGCCGCTTATCTGCATAACTTTTCTGACGACTTTGTGCTGTTCTCATCTTATCTTGAATGGACTTAATCTTTAGAGTCGTCTCCTGAATGATCTCGGGTCCCAAAATGCTCTTATCTCCAACCTCAGCCCAACAAAGCGGGGTTCTACACTTCCTACCATACAGGGCTTCATAAGGTGCCATTCCAATGCTAGAATGGTAACTGTTGTTGTAAGAAAATTCAATCAATGGCAGGTGGTCATTCCAACTTCCTCCATCTTCTAGAATGCATGCACGCAACATATCCTCTAACGTCTGAATAGTTCTTTCGGATTGTCCGTCTGTCTGAGGATGATGGGACGTGCTCATCTTTAATCTCGTCCCCAAAGCCTTCTGAAAAGCTTTCCAAAAGTGGGATGTGAAAATGGGATCTCTATCAGACACAATACTAGCTGGCACACCATGGAGTTTCACAATCTCCGAGATAAACAACTCGACATACTAAGAAGCTCGGTAAGTAGTCTTAACCGGCAAGAAATGAGCTGACTTGGTCAACCGGTCCACTATTACCCATATGAGGTCATGTCCTCGCTGTGTTCGAGGTAATCCACTCACAAAATCCATGGTTATATCTTCCCATTTCCATTGTGGAATTTCCAAAGGTACCAACATCCCTGCAGGCCTTTGATGCTCAATCTTCACCTGCTGACAAACAATGCATCGCGACACAAATTCTGCAACATCTCCTTTCATACTAGGCCACCAATAATCTCTCTTCAAGTCTTGATACATCTTGGTGGTACCTGGATGAATACTAAAATTGCTCTTATGCGCCTCTTCTAAAATCAACCTTTTTAATTCTACATCATTCGGAACGTAAACTCTTCCCTCAAACAGTAATGTTCCATCAGGTGCAAAAGAAAACTCCGGTTGGCTAACTTTCCTTTGAAGATCCATATCCATTCTTTGCACTTGTGCAATCCTAGATCGTAGGTCGCACGAAATCTCTAACTTGTTTAACAAGATGCCACCATCCAAATCGGTAACATGGAGGTTAAGGTCTCTAAACTTCTCATACAGCCCACACGTGTGCATCATCACCTCAGCTTTAACCAAAGCCTTTCGACTTAAGGCATCTGCTACCACATTTGCCTTTCCGGGATGGTATTTCAAATCAAAATCAAAGTCTTTAAGGTATTCCATTCATCGCCTCTGTCTCATATTAAGATCTCGTTGATCAAACAAATATTTCAGGCTCTTATGATCACTAAACAAATCAAACTGCGCCCCATACAAATGATGTCTCCATATCTTCAATGCAAAAACTATTGCGGCTAACTCAAGATCATGGGTGGGGTAATTCTCCTCATGAGTCTTGAGCTGTCTAGAGGCATAAGCTATCACTTTATCTCGTTGCATAAGAACACTTCCCAGTCCCTTGGAAGATGCATCGCAGAAAACGGTGTATCTCCTTTCAGGATCTGGTATTGCCAACACTGGGGCCTTAGTCAACTTCTTTTTCAGGACTCTGAAACTTTCTTCACATTCTTCATCCAAACAAAGGGTACCTCTTTTCTGGTGAGGCGTGACAGAGGTAAAGCAATCTGAGAAAACTTCATGATAAATCTTCGATAATAACCTGCCAAGCCTAGAAAGCTCCTGACTTCAGCTACATTCTTTGGTCTTTCCCAATTGAGAACAGCCTCTACTTTAGATGGATCAACAGCTACTCCTCCTTGAGAAATAACATGACCCAAAAACTTAATCTCAGATAACCAGAATTCACACTTGCTAAACTTAGCATACAGCTGCTTGTCTCTAAGGATATCCAATACAATTCTCAAATGCTGAGCATGCTCCTGAGGATCCTTAGAATAGATCAAGATGTCATCAATGAAAATTACCACAAATTGAACGAGATAGGGCTGAAATATCTTGTTCATGTAATCCATAAATACTGCTGGGGCATTAGTTACTCCGAAAGGCATAACTAGAAATTCATAGTGCCCATAACGTGTTCGAAACGCCGTTTTAGACACATCTGAAGATTTAATACGAATCTGATGATAACCCGATCGAAGATCAATCTTGGAAAATATTGTTGCTCCCTTGAGCTGATCTAAAAGATCATCAATCCTTGGAAGAGGATACTTGTTCTTGATAGTCACTTTATTAAGTTGGCGGTAGTCAATACACAGCCTCATACTTCCATCTTTTTTCTTGACTAACAAAACTGGAGCACCCCAAGGTGATACACTGGGTCTGATGAAATGCTTCTGGATTAAATCCTCGAGTTGAGATTTCAACTCTTTCAACTCTGTTGGTGACATTCTGTACGGTGCCACAGACACTGGCTCCGCTCCTGGAATCAAATCAATTGAAAACTCCACCTCACGCTCGGGAGGTAAACTCGTAACTTCTGAAGGAAAAACATCTAGGTACTCATTTACAACAGGAATGTCACTGGGACTTAACTCTGACTCTGAAGCCACAGTGAGCATTACATAAAATCCCTTATCTTGAGCACAGATGAATTGAATTAACTGATGGGTGCGGTTAATCAATTCAGACAGAGCCACACCTTCTGTCGTATCACTGGTAGGCATATAAATACTCTTCTCTGAACATCCTATATACACATGGTTAGCGGAGAGCCAATCCATGCCTAAGATCACATCAAGTTGCTCCATCGGGAGGCAAACTAAATCAACATAGTAAGTCTTGCTAGACACAGTGATAGGACAGCTTTCACAAACATACTTTGCCTCAATTCCGCCTTCAGTAGCGGTAGATACTAACATTGGAGGGTTCAACGGAGACAAAGGTAATTGCAGCGTCTCCACACATTTATATGAAATAAAAGAACAAGTAGCACCGCAGTCAAAAAGAACTTTTACTGGGTGAGACCCAAGGTAACACATACCGGCAATTAATCTTCATTGGCCGAAGCCTTTGCGCCGTCAAGAGAGTACACTCTGCCCTTGCTGGTTGTAGTTCCTTCAGCTACTCCTTTTCCTCGCCTATAGGGGCATTCTCGCAAGAAATGTCCGGGCTGCTTACATCCAAAGCATACATTAGCACCTTCCATACACTCTCCTTGATGCATTCTCCCACACGTCTTACAAGTAGGATTAGTCCGTGGAGGATTTGATCTTGGAGAGTATGTCTGTTTCCCTCTCTGAGGGGATCCTTTTGGCTTGAGCTTATCATGATACTTATCTGACATTCTGCTTTTCTTCTTCTCATAAGCTGCCGCTCTTTCTTTCGAAGCTTTAGCAAGACCTGCTTCAACCACCAAGCTGTCATGCACTAGCTCATCATAACTCGCTGTCCTCTGAAGACTCACAGCGGTGTCTATCTCGCCTCTTAAACCTCTCTTGTACTGATTCATCTTCCACACTTCATTCTCAGCATATTCATTGTGTGTGGAATAATAAGACAGCTCCTCAAACTTCTTAGTAAATTCAGCTACCGACATGCTACCCTGCTTCAATTCTAAGAACTCTTGTTCCTTCTTTACCTTGTAAGACACAGGTAAATATTTCTCTAACATCACTTCTTTAAAGTTCAACCAATTCACTTCAACACCATTGGCTT
Source organism: Medicago ruthenica (assembly GCA_018208015.1). Lineage (NCBI taxonomy): Eukaryota > Viridiplantae > Streptophyta > Magnoliopsida > Fabales > Fabaceae > Medicago > Medicago ruthenica. The sequence continues at coordinate 43,618,806 of CM031375.1, forward strand.
CCATCCTGCGCTGAGCAGATTCCCACCAGTCTTCTGCTGCGCCTCTGAGTTGGTTTGTGGCGTAGACCACTTTATCTTCCTCTGAACATTCAGCCATTCTAAAGATCTTCTCCATCTGCTTAATCCACTTTCTTGCTTCTTGAGGTTCACCTTCTCCATTGAACTCCGGAGGGTGATGTCTGTTGTATTCACGGAACACTGGGTTACCAATTATGGGAGGAGGTGGTGGCTGTGGATGGAAACCTTGACCTTGCTGCATCATTTCCATCCATTGCTGTTGAGCCTGGGCTTGTTGCTGAGATTGTTGTTGCATCATCAGCATCATTTGCTGATACTGTAATGCATTCTGAGCTTGTTGCTCCTGATACTGCTGCTGCCAGGCCTGTTGTTGTTGAATCATTTGTTCCCAAGAATTCATGCTGGGTCCTCCACTTTCGTCACTAGATTGATTAGTACGAGGTCTACCTCTTCTTCTCCCAGACATCTTATCCTAGTTGTCATATACAAGTCAAAGTGATCAGTTTTAACCGAATATAACATTTAGAATAATGTCCTGGATCCAAGAGGTCCACAAACTTGGATTGTATTTTAATGACCCACGGCACAGTCAGAATCGACCTGCTCTGATACCAAATTGTAACACCCATATAGAGATTGCCTAGGATCTCTTACGAGTATTAAAATTTCGTACTGGATACATTAAATACAATACAGAAAAGTTATTTATTGATTACACAATACACAAGCTTATATTACAACTCAAGATCCAATACATGAGATTCCTTATAATATACATCATATACGTCAATCCTATACAACATCCACATGATAAAACATAATACGGCACGATCAATCCGTAGCTTTCTCTTTACCTTTGCGTCGCGCCACCTGAGAAGAACCTGCACCAGAAGGAAAGGGATGAGACATAATGTCTCAGTGAGCTCCTACCCTACCTGCTGTTTGGCAACCTCAGGGAACCTAGGGTCGCCGTGCCTACCTCGGCGATCTTGGGGATACCTATGATCGCCAAGTCTTAACTTTACCCATAGAGGGTCATCTGACTGATCCTGCTAATCTGGTGATCAAGGGGAGACCTAGGATCACCGTCTGATAACTGCTGACTGATATCCACTGATTGTCTGAATAATATTTCCTGACTGATAATGTAATAAAATATTAACTGATATTTGAGTTAGCTGTTAGCGTTGAACAAACATTATTATCTGGGTTCATTTTACGGAATGCCCCCGGGTGGAGTAACCCCGAAGCACATTCCCCTGATAACCGGTGAAAATCCTATCATATCAGGCTAACACCGGACTCCTCTTGCCTAAGTGTGTGGTTATCCTCGCGGAAGATTCCTGCCCGTTCCATTTGGAACCCCCCGTCCTCTCTAACTGGTCGAGAGCACAGGAGACACACTGTAACTCTGTGTGGTTATCCTCACGGAAAGTTCCTGCCCGTTTCAGCAATGCTGAAACCCCCTGTTCTCTCTAACTGGTCGAGAGAACAGAAGACACAAAGCTTGTCCTGATTATTAATTATTAATCCTGGTATATGATTATACATTTCCTGATAAACTGATACGTGTTTCCCCCAATGACACTCTGACGTGAGCACTGAGGCACGTCCTGATAACCTGTAACTATGCCTGAAACAAGGGAATTAAATCCCACTGACTAAGGTATCCTGTAATCTGCCTGGTTAAGGGAATCCTGATAAACTACCCTTAACTTATCTGAAATTAAATCTATTCCTGTTAACCTATTCAAGGTTTTAGACATATCATTCTCATATGTCACTTTTAGGCTTACTTGACCATTTAACCTTAATTCTTGAATTTCCCAGGCTTTGCATAATCCTTGCTCATGTAATTTCTCAATCCTTGGAAGCCTTTGGAATGAACTAAAATGGTGGTTCATGTTCCTAAAATGTGTTATAAGAATTTAGTTCCCAAAAAGCCTTGCCCGTGCGAACCAGAACCCCCAGAACAGCTCAACTAGGTTGAACTGTCCAAGGCTGGTCGCTACAGCGCCCTTCTGGTCGCTACAAGCGCCAGTAGACAGAACTTGGTCGCTACAGCGCCCAGTTCCTCGCTACAAGCGCCAAGCCGTCGCTACAAGCGCCAATGCGGTCGCTACAAGCGACAGTCTGTCGCTACAGCGACCGTATCAGTAAAAACCTGTGTAAAAATGTGATTTTCACCATTTTTGCTCATTCAATGGTACCCAGGCTTCCTAGACATGATAAAAAGGATTTTCTTTCATAAATTAACAATTATAAACACTCATGAGCAAAGATCAAACAAACTAGGAATTAGGGTAAACTCTAATCTTTAACAACTTGTAGAAAAACTATCAAAAACTCTCTAGATGTGTTCTAGAATCTGAAATGAGCTCACCTAAGCCTTAATTGGTGCTGGTTCAGCTTGTTCTTACAAACCCTAGCTTGCTCCTTCCTCTATTTGTTCTATTTTCCTCAAAACCCACTTGCTAGCAACTTCTCTAAGATTAATGATGAAAGCTTAAAGGATTGGAGTGAGAGGGAGTGGCGTGTAAGTGAGAGAAATGGGGAGAGGATGACTGATTTTTGGAGAGAAAGAAGGAGAAGAAACATGGAAATGAAAAATATCTTTCCCTTCCTTTTCTTATAATCCTCATATATGAAATATTTACAATTTTGCCATCACATGAATTACTAAATTGCCACGCTTTTAATTGCTTCTAACACTGATAACTGATACTAATAAACAGGATATTACAGGTGTGGTCGGATGCATTGAAAATGGAATGACGATTGTCCGAACGACGAGACATACGTCACGCATTCGTTCAATCGGGGCAATGGAGAGACATACGTCAAACCATCCCTTTTTCATTCATGTTTTTGGTTGAATTTCTTAGAAATCCCAAAGTTTATCAAAACACTTGGTTTGGAACTCAAAATTGAAGAGGTTTTAACAAATTGTGAAAAAACGCACAAGTTCGGCTCATTTTGCAAACGGTTTTGAAAAGCGAAACAAATTCGGCTCAAGTTCACATTTGGTTTGAAAATCATGAACAATGTTTATTGGTCATGTTTGGTTTTGAAAGTTGATGAACATAGCTTATTTGCTCAAGTTGTTTTGAAAGTTTGTGGACATAACTTGTTTTGCAAGTTATCCACAAAAAGTGGCTCGAACTTGTGAACCCTTCAATTTTATGCAAAATCCTTGATAAGGTTTGGATAAAATGAGTTTTAAACCACTTAGGTTCTGAGTTCTTGGGCTAGAACCTCAAAAATTGGCTGTTTGGGAGCCTAAACTCAGATTCTGAGTTCTGTCATGGTCGCACTGCGAACAATGCGAAAATTTGAGTTCAGAAGTTGTTTCTGAACTGTTGTTCCGAAACAACTTCTGAACAAACTCAGAACCTTTTAGGAGAGTGAAAAGCTTTGAGTTTTGGCAATGAAAAGAGCTGGACAAACCAGTTTGAGTGTTTTGCAAACCTTGGGATTTCTTTTGAAATTCAAAAGGGGTTTTTTAGAGCAAAAAGGTTTTGAACCAAAATTAGGATGCAAGCACAACTACAAGTGAAAGATAAAGACTTAAAACACTTACAGAAATCCTTAGCAAAGCTCCTGCTGCAAAGGGAGTGAAAGGAACTTGGATGATTGGAGGTTCTTGCAAGGTTTGAGCAAAAGCAATGAACTTGTGTAAAGATTTGTGTTGGAATTGGTTTTTTGCTAGTGTTTAGTGCTGGTTTTTTCTGGTTGTTTGTAAGTGTAAACAAGTGTATCAAGAGTGTTGGATGAGTTGTTTTTTGCCTTGTGCATTGCTTCCTATTTATAGGCCAAAACCAAATCAATTTCATCATTAGAAATCCCCTAAATCCAGCTGATTTGTGGGCTAGGATCAGGCTAAATCACTTTGCATTTAATGCAAAAGTGAAGAGGTAACCTTGCCTTGTGCCAAGGGTCAAGACTTAGCCAAATCCAACCACTAATTCAATGGTTTTTGGATAGAAATGATGATGAAAACAGGGCTGGTTTTCAATTGGCTGTGCTTGATGATAAAAACGTGGACTGTGATGTGCAGAGGTTGGGGGAAACAAAAGGCAACATGTGGGCTGGTGTGAGGAGGAGAAAAAGCTGCTGAAAAACAGGGCAGCAATCATGGTTTTTTGCAAGTGAAAATCAGCTGGGTTTGACTGGTTTTGGGGGAGAAAGCAGGAAGAAAGTCCACAAGCTGGTGGCTGGCAACCTCAGGGTCAGTAGCAGGTCACTTGGGAGGGACAAGAGCTGCCCAAGGGCAAGCCAACTTGCTTGGCACATGCTAGGTTGGAAGAAAAAGCTTCTTTCCTTGGCATTAATGGCAAGTGCTCCAATCCTGGCTTTGTTGAGCTAAAAAAGCCATGAATGATGATGAAAATAATAATAAAAATGATGTGTAACAAAAAATGGAATTAAATCAAAGAAACCAAAAATCTGCAAAAAATTCGCAGACTTCGCACTGCGAAGTGAACTTCGCACTGCGAAGTCACCATTTTTGAAATGTTGACTTTTTTGGTTGACTTTTGTTGACTTTGACTTTTTTCCTCTTCTTTTGTTTTTGATTTTTTTGTAAATTGTTTTGGAAAGGCTTAGGGCAAAATTGGGGTACTACAGCTGCCCCTACTTAATTGTGTCTTTGCATAGAGTGTGTGAGTGCCAAGGGCATCTCATGAACTCTTTGCGAAGATCAATTGAGTAAAAGAAGGACCCGAATTTTGTCCTTCGCGGTACGAAAAGATTGTAGAATATAGAAAAAGTAAATGCAGGGTAAAAGATCGTCATCTAAACATCTGAGACGTGTATGAACGCTCGAAATGTTAGGCGATTCAATCTGAAGAGGAAAAGATTGTCACCTAATCAGGTGATTTCGATCTGCGAGACGTGTATGAACGCTCGAAAATTAAAAGACTGCGAGATGTGTATGAACGCTCGAAAGGTAAAAGGATGCGAGACGTGTATGAACGCTCGAAAGGTAGAAAAGACTGCGAGACGTGTATGAACGCTCGAAAGGTAAAAAGCTTGCGAGACATGTATGAATGCTCGAAAGGTAAAAAGCTTGCGAGACGTGTATGAACGCTCAAAACGTAAAAAGCTTGCGAGACGTGTATGAACGCTCAAAAGGTAAAAAGATTGCGAGACGTGTATGAACGCTCGAAAGGTAAAAAGCTTGCGAGACGTGTATGAACGCTCAAAAGGTAAAAAGCTTGCGAGACGTGTATGAACGCTCGAAAGGTAAAAAGCTTGTGAGACGTGTATGAAAGCTCGAAAGGTAAAAAAGACTGCGAGACGTGTATGAACGCTCGAAAGGTAAAAGATCGCGAGACGTGTACGAACGCTCGAAAGGTAAAAGATTGCGAGACGTGTATGAACGCTCGAAAGGAAAAAAGACTGCGAGACGTGTATGAACGCTCGAAAGGTAAAAAACTTGCGAGACGTGTACGAACGCTCGAAAGGTAAAAGATGCGAGACGTGTATGAACGCTCACAGGTAAAAGATTGTCATCCAAACAGGTGATCTGATCGGACAAAGATAACGGATCGTCACCTAAACAGGTGGCCTTAATCTTCGAAAAGATAAAGGATCGTCACCAAAACAGGTGGCCTTAATCTGGAAAAGATAAAGGATCGTCACCTAAACAGGTGGCCTTAATCTGGAAAAGATAAAGGATCGTCACCTAAACAGGTGGCCTTAATCTGGAAAAGATAAAGGATCGTCACCTAAACAGGTAGCCTTAATCTAGAAAAGATAAAGGATCGTCACCTAAACAGGTGGCCTTAATCTTCGAGACGTGTATGAACGCTCGAAAGGTAAAAAGATTGTCACCTAAACAGGTGATTTCAATCTGACATGATCGTCACCTAATCAGGTGATTGGATCTGAAAAAGTCGTCGCCTGAAAAGGTGCTTTAGACTTATCTGGGGGAAATAGGACCTACCGCTGTGGGGATAGTGTAATCGTCTCTAGGCGTGGCTAGTACTTAGATTGTTGAAAAGGGAAACATGATTGTATGATGCATGACATGCTTCCTGTTGTTTTATGCAATATGGTATGATATGAGGTGGACTCAATCTAAATTTTGTTTTGGGAAAACTCAGCTGGGGCATCCTAATGGCCGTGAGTAGGTCACTTGGGGATGTGATAAAGTTGGGAAGAAAACCGTCGGGGTTATTCTAAGAGAACTTACTGGGGAAGCTCTGGAATGGTCCACTGGGGAACACTAGAGGTGATCAATGGATGTTGGTGAATATGTGATACTCACTGGAGAATCCTAGTTGAGAATGCATGACATGAATATGAGATGCATGTATCTTGATTGATTTGGATATGCATGTATGAATGTGTTTGCTATGATGCATGTATGAATTATGAATGATATGCATGTATGAATTATGAATGATATGTGGGATGATGATTGGGTGCCGAGCAAAGTCGGTGTAAGAACCTTGAATTTTCATTTTAATGTATAGATAAATATTTTGTCCTAATTATGTTTTAAAATATTTTAATTTCGTCTTTTATGAAGTCATTTTTTTTTCCAATCTTACTCTACGACAATTTTATTTAATGAGGGAACCTTAACTTAATATTTTATCCTTCTAGTTTCGAGGACGAAACTATTTTAACGGGGTAATAATGTAACACCCCAATATTTTATATACTTTATACATGTCTTTTTAATATTTTTTTGATTTATTATTTATTCAACAACTTATTTCATGTGTAAAGAATTTAAGAAGTTTTTGGACACCCTACTTTTATTAAATAATTTTCTATGCATTCTCCCTTTCCTCCTTAAAAATAATTGACCGCACTGCCTTAACTATATTTAATTTCATGTAATCTTTTATTAGTCTTTCTAAACAACTTATAATTATTATTATTATTATTATTATTATTATTATTATTATTATTATTATTGCTTTCAATTGTTATTCAATTACACATTCTTATCTCTCTCCCTCTCACTCACTCACGTTAACACTCCCTCCTCCTTATTTCCCTTGACTTTTGACTTCTAGACCGAAAAAAAACAAGACATTGATGCCAATTTATGTCATTTTTTTTAATTAAATTCAGTTCCTTTTAAGCTATGACTTTCATGATCATTGTATTATTCCCCTTTTAATTTTCCTTTACAAACCGTTAATTAAGAGTAATTAAACAAAGAGAGAAAAATATGTTATGAAACTGTTGACAAAAGTTGGAGTTAAATATATAAATGCTTTCCAATTGTTGGTTATTTGATTTTAGGAGAGTTGACTAAATTTATTTGTTTAATTGATTAGTGTCCCATAGAATATGTTATCATAGTATAAACACTATAGTATTATAGTATTAATTTCCCTTCATGCTAATTTATGTATTTTCCCTTCATGCCGTGTAGTTATTATAGTATTTTCCCTTCATGCTAATTTATGTGTACCTTTGACCAAGACTATTCCCTCTTAAACACTACTTTCATTCCCATTAATTTCCACCTTAATACCCTTTGATATGGTAACGTTTCCTTCATTAATCCATTAGACTCTCAATATTTCAAATCATTCTCATCTACACAATAGTTATACACGAGATTAGTCAGTGAGAGAGAAAAAAAAAAGGATAGGTAGAATCAATTCTCCACAAAATAATAATAATTCCATTCACACATAATCATCATCATCACCTTGTTCATCAAAATTCTAAGTCTCCATCCACTCTACTCTTTAGTAGGCCTTAAGGTAAAATCTTGTTGTTTTCCTCTTCCATTCCATTGTTCATTTGTTAAGTCTTTTTCCTTAAGATTTCACCTTCTCTCAAAGTACCATTATCAACCTCTCCATTTGTACTTCTAAATTCGTGTAGCACCTCAAACTCTTGCTCGTGCATTTGGTGCGGAATCAGTCTTAGGGACGTTTTGTGTCGAAGGAAAAGCACCCAAGGTAAGGGCGGTATTCCGTACAATCATGTAGTTATAAACTCATAGGCTAAGTTGGTAGTAGAGCTCTTTTCCTAATAAGAGTTGGAAACTTTAATATAAATAAAGAGATAGAGAATAATTTTTGTGGCATATCATGTGTAGTGTGAAAGAGTCTCATTCTTTGTGGCATAGCATGGCATTATGTTGTAATTTTGCTTGTTGTTTTGAGAAAAGAGGTTTGATGAAAATTTTGGAAGAAAGTTGGAATTTTATTTTATTTGGTAAAAGTAGTGATGATTTTAAAGATTGCATAACATGCATAGCATGGCATGTAGTTGTGTCATAGGTTGCCAAATGGGGCGATTTATTCTTGTGCCAAATAGGGCGATTTATTCTTGTGCCAAATGGGCGATTTATTCTTGTGCCAAATGGGGCGATTTATTATTGTGCCAAATGGGGCGATTTATTCTTGTGCCAATTGGGGCGATATCCGGATCATGGTCTAGCTGCATCTCATGCATCATTTGCATAAAGTTCATATTTTAATTTCCTTTATTTCTATTGAGCTTTTGACTTTTATGTGGTGAGTGTTTTACTATTTTCTTATCTTGTGTTTTTATGTCTATATGATTGTATTTTTGTGGTTTAGGAATACTGACCCCTTACAACCAACATTTTAGGTATTGATGAGTTTGAAGATTTGAAGCAAAAATGGTGTTTAGCTTGCACGCGCACGGGGAATAAATTTGGGTTTTCTTAAAATGTAATTTAAAATAACTTTTGAAATTCATCATTTTTAATGTAATTTATTTAGTCTAATTGAGTAATTCAATCTTCTCCTAAAAAAAATTGTAGTTTTTTCTAAAATAAAGCCATCTAGACGTAATGTCTTGGATTAAAAATCCGGGGCGTTACAGTCGGGCTTTGGGTGAAATTGTATTTGGATGTAAGTAGATGCCAAGCATGGTTGGGCCTTTTTCTGGGGATTTGTGTTTGTGATAGCCAATGATGATTGGGTTTTTTTTTTTGGGTTGAGACTCCCTGGGGAATGTCAATAAGACTTGGGATTCATGGGGATATAAGGATCATTTTGGAAGCATGATCGATATTTAGACTTGGTTGATGGAAGAGATGTTTGGGGTGCTTTGACTGGGGAATTTTGTTCCTCCAACCCTTGGGATCTTTGCGCTCCACGTGCCGTGAGCTATGCACTTGCCTTTGCTGAAGAGCATGAGTCTTTTGGTGCAATATTGGGGGGAATTACCGCAATTCTTTCGACATTTACGAAAATTCAAATAAAACAACATTTGTTTTTTGTAAGTTTTTTTTTATTTCCCATGTTTCAATGTATTTTTATCATGAATAAAACAAAATTTTATGCGCTAATGAGAACACATAATAATAAAAGGAATTTTATTCAATGCAGATTTGACTTCTTGAATGGGTAACAATACATGAAGTGAGAAGTGATTACTCCTCTGAGGAAAAAGGTAGAGAAAGACAAGGAAAAAGCAAAAAGAAATTTGTTGGTTTTGGTACAACACATGCTATTTTCCTTATGACTTCGAAATTTCTTGAAAGATGATGACGAGACCGATTCCTCCCCTCTTGAATCTTGTCCGGAGCTTGGATGTTGCAGTCATTGCCTTTCTTCTTTTTGTTAATCCCTAACTTTTGCCTGGATTGCTCTTTCGAGTTTCAGTCCACCGGGGTGTATTTCCTTTTCTGATGTCCTTAATTTTTGCCTAGACCGCCTTTTCAGGTTTTCGATCTAGCAGGACGCTCTCTATTACCTAAACCGCCCTTTCAGGTTTTCGATTTAGCGAGCCTTTCTTTTTTTTCTTAGGCATAATACTTCTTGACTGCATCAGAGTTTATTGAGAGTGGGAACTCTTTTCCGTCCATAGTGGTGATGATCAAGGCTCCGCCAGAGAAGGCTTTCTTTACCACGTACGGTCCATCATAGATGGGAGTCCACTTCCCTCCGGGATCTTTGTGGATAGGTAATATCTTCTTGAGCACTAGGTCTCCTTCTTTGAATTCTCGAGGACGGACCTTTTTGTCGAATGCCCCCTTGAGTCTCCTTTGATAGAGCTGTCCATGACACATTGCTGTCAGACGCTTTTCCTATATGAGGTCTAGTTGGTCGAACCTTGTTTGGACCCATTCAGCTTCTTCTAGCTTGGTTTCCATCAAGACTCTTAACAAAGGGATTTCAACCTCTATGGGAAGCATGGCTTCCATACCGTATACCAAGGAGAAAAGGGTTGCCCCAGTTGAAGTGCGAATGGCTGTTCTGTAGCCATGTAGCGCAAAGGGAAGCATCTCGTGCCAATCTTTATATGTTTTCACCATCTTTTGGATGATTTTCTTTGTGTTCTGATTGGCTGCTTCTACCGCACCGTTCATCTTTGGTCGGTAAGGTGAGGAATTATGGTGCTCGATCTTGAAGTCTTTGCACAACTCCTTCATTGTCTTGTTGTTTAGGTTAGCCCCATTATCGGTGATGATTCTATGGGGAGTGCCGTAACGGCAAATGATTTCCTTTTTGATGAAACGGGCTACCACTTGTTTGGTTACGTTTGCATACGAAGCTGCTTCTACCCATTTGGTGAAATAATCGATGGCAACGAGGATGAAGCGATGTCCATTTGATGCTTTGGGCTCGATCATTCCAATCATGTCTATGCCCCACATAGAGAAAGGCCAAGGTGAGGTTATGACGTTCAGGGGAATAGGTGGTACATGCACCTTGTCGGCGTAAATTTGGCATTTGTGACATGTTTTGGCATAGTGGAAACAGTTAGCTTCCATGGTTAGCCAATAATAGCCCGCCCTTAGGATTTTCTTTGCCATTGCATGCCCATTGGCATAGGTTCCAAAAGATCCCTCGTGGATTTCTTTGATGAGCATGTCCGCTTCATGTTTATCCACACATCTGAGCAAGACCATGTCATAGTTTCTTTTGTAGAGGGTATTTCCGCTGAGGAAGAACTGGGATGCCAATCTCCTGAGGGTTCTCTTGTCGGTTTGTGAGACATTTTATGGATACTCTTGCTCTTCGAGGTATCGCTTGATGTCGTAGAACCAGGGTTTGTTGTCAAGTCCTTCTTCGACTGCTGCACATACAACCGGTTTGTCCCTACGATCCATCCTTATGATTGGCGCCTCATTGTGGAAATTTACTTGGTACATTGATGATAATGTAGCCAAGGCATCTGCCACCTGATTTTCTTCTCGGGGTATGTGATGGAAAGTGATTTCATCAAAATGCTCCATCAATTCTACAACCCGGGCTCGGTAGGGAATCAAATTGGGATGTTTTGTTTCCCATTCTCCTTTGACTTGATAGATGACCAAGGCTGAGTCATCGTATACTTCAAGGGTTTTAATCCTTAGATCAATTGCTGCTTCGAGGCCTAGGATGCATGCTTCATATTCTGCCATATTATTGGTGCAGTCAAAGCACAACCTTGCTGTGAAGGGTAGGTATCCATTTCTTGGGGAGATTAAGACTGCCCCGATCCCGTGCCCCATGGCATTTGAGGCGCCATCGAAAGCGAGCTTCCATCGAGCTCTCGGTTCTGGCCCTTCATCATCGCTTGTGACCTTTCCGTCATTCAAAGCTACGACATCTTCATCCGGGAAGTCGAATTGTATGGATTGATAATCCTCCAATGGTTGGTGAGCAAGGTGCTCGGATAAAACACTCCCTTTGATAGCTTTTTGAGCAACGTATTGGATGTCGTACTCAGACAGCAGCATTTGCCAACGAGCTATCTTCCCTGTGAGGGCAGGCTTTTCGAAGATGTACTTGATGGGATCCATCTTCGATATCAACCACGTTGTATGGGTCAACATGTATTGCCTTAAGCGTCGAGCAGCCCATGCTAAAGCGCAGCAAGTCTTTTCAAGCGAAGTATACCTTGATTCACAGTTGGTAAACTTCTTGCTTAGGTAGTAGATTGCATGCTCTTTTCTTCCCGTTTCATCTTGTTGTCCTAACACACAACCCATTGATCCTTCAAGTACGGTTAGGTATAAGATGAGGGGTTTACCCGGAACCGGAGGTATTAAAATTGGTGGTTCTTGCGGTATTGTTTGATCTTGTCAAACGCCTCTTGGCAATTCTCATTCCAATGAACGGCTTGGTTTTTCCTTAGCAGTTTGAAGATTGGTTCGCAGGTAGCTGTCATGTGTGAGATGAACCTAGCGATGTAGTTCAATCTTCCTAAGAAACCCCGGACCTCTTTCTCGGTATTTGGCGCTGGCATTTCTTGGATGGCCTTTACCTTGTCAGGATCCACTTCAATACCCCTTTGGCTGACAATGAAACCCAACAACTTTCCGGATTTAACACCAAATGTGCACTTGTTAGGATTTAAGCGCAACTTGAATTTTCTCAGGCGTTCGAAAAGCTTTTGTAGATGGACCAGATGATCCTCCTCCATTTGGGATTTGGCAATCATGTCATCGACGTAAACCTCAATTTCCTTATGGATCATGTCGTGGAAAAGAGTTACCATTGCTCTTTGGTATGTTGCCCCGTCATTTGTTAATCCGAAAGGCATTACCTTATAGCAGAAAGTCCCCCATGGGGTGATGAATGTGGTTTTCTCCATGTCTTCTGGAGCCATCTTGACTTGGTTATATCCCGAGAAGCCATCCATAAAGGAGAAGACTAAGAATTGGGCAGTGTTGTCCACCAATATGTCGATATGTGGTAGCGGGAAATCATCCTTTGGGCTTGCTTTATTCAAGTCCCGGTAATCCACACACATTCTAACTTTGCCATCCTTTTTTGGCACTGGCACAATGTTGGCAACCCATGTCGGATACTTGGTTACGGCTAAAAAGCCGGCATCAAACTGTTTTTTGACCTCATCTCTAATCTTGAGAGCCATGTCGGGTCGGGTTCTTCTCAATTTCTGCTTTACTGGTAGGCATTCTGGCTTGAGTGGCAGTTTATGTACGACAATGTTGGGGTCTAAACCAGGCATGTCTTGATACGACCAAGCGAATACGTCCACATACTCTTGTAGAAGCTTGACCAACTTTCCTTTCACATCCTCATGCAGGGAGGCTCCTATTTTGACCTCTTTCTTATCCTCTTCGGTCCCCAAGTTGACCTTTTCAACTGATTCTTGGTGGGGTTGTATTACCCTATCCCCTTGATTTGCAAGTATGGACAATTCTTCAGGCGGTTCATAATCGTCCTCTTCATCATCTTCCGTTTGATTAATTCGGAAATCGAAGTCATAAGGGATTAAGGCAGTGTTGTTTTTGGAGGGTGGATTTGTAGATCTGCATTTGTATGATTTGATTTTAGGCTTTTTGTAGCAAAATTTTTTTTAAAAACAAATGCAAAAACGAAAAAGAAGAAAAAAGAAACTCAAATGAACATAAAAAGATGATTTTATTCATGATTGAAAATAGCTTTAAAACATGGGGGGCCCACACAACTAATCATTTGCCTTGGGCAGAGCTAAATGATTTTTTTTAAAAGAAAAAACAAACATAGTTTATTACTTGAGCTTGGTAATAATCTCGGGAATTGCGATAGCCCTCCAATTGTTCAAAGCTTCATCCGAAGCACAACGGTATACCAAATCAGGCACGTCTTCATCCATGTCTTCAGGCAGAGCCACTTGATCTTCATTGATAAATCCCGCACTGATAAATGTTTCCAAAATGGGGAGGATCCCTTGCTTTGGAGGTTTTGAGGAGGTTTCGGTTGATGGATGATAGCCCAAACCGAAGCGATTTTTCTTCTCCGGTATGTCCACTAATTTGCCCCATCCGGTAGGTCGGCTTTCTTCTAGGGCTTCTCTTATTGCCCTCCATGATGACATGGCTGTCCTAGCCTTTTTCTTGGGCTTTGAGCTCAAGGTCACGACATTCGCCACTTCCAAAGATTGGAAGGGAACATCCACGGCTTCTTCGTCCGTTTCTATATAACGGAATGACGAAATATGGCTTACCATCATATCCTCTTGCCCCGAAACTACAATCATTTGGTTATCAATGATGAACTTAAGTTTCTGGTGTAGGGTAGATGTGATGGCTCCGGCAGCATGAATCCATGGTCGTCCGAGAAGACAACTGTAAGTTGGATTAATATCCATGACTTGGAAGGTTATGGAGAAAACCTTAGGCCCGATTTGGACTGGTAAGTCTATCTCTCCTACGACTGTTCTTCTTGACCCATCGAAAGCTTTTACCACCAAGGCACTGGGCTTCATTACTGTTCCTTCGCATGATAGCTTTAGAAGGGTAGTCTTGGGCATGACATTCAATGATGACCCCATGTCCACTAACACTCGAGAGAGGATGTGGTCCATGCATTTCACGGAGATATGCAAAGCACGGTTGTGGATATGCCCCTCGTCGGGTAGCTCATCGCCGTTGAAACCCAAGTACCTACTCGAGGTAATATTTGCGACTATCCCGTCGAATTGGTCCACAGGAATGTCCTTGGTGACATGTGCCTCACTGAGGATCCGCAGTAATGCTTCTCGGTGTGCTTCCGAGCTTAGTAGTAGGGATAACATGGAGATCTTGGAGGGAGTTTGACCTAACTGGTCAATGATTTTATACTCGCTCTTTTGGATTATTCTTAGGAACTCTTCGGCCTCTTTTTGTGGGGCTGCTTTTTGAGAGGGTCCCGCTTGGTTCTCGTTTTCTTCCACGCTCTTTTCTTTGACCGGCTCTCTTGGTAGTACGGCTGGTGTCTTCCCAAGTTCTTTCGGAGCGAAGACCCTACCACTTCTCGTCATTCCTCCAACACCCGTAATGTTAGTGATGTTGGATTCAATTTTTGCTAGTGGTTTTCCTTCCACATAGGCCACAGGTTGGTAATTCCATGGTACCTTCTTCGTGCTTTCAAAAGAGAAGGGTGCCGACACATGGAATGTTATGGGCTGTATAGGTATTGGTACCTCTCTCCTTTGGTACGGGATTTCGAGAGGTTTTGGGTCATGAGACTCCAAGGTAGCAACGTCCGTGCTATCCTTTATATAGCCCATTTGGATCCAACCTTGGTCCATTAGTTCTTGAAGACAACTCTTCGATTTTCCGCACTCGTCGGGATTGATTTTGCAGACTTCGCAGCTAGCGTGCATCTCCTCAAATAAACCAAAACCGGTTAATCGCTCCCTTATGATTGACAGGGGAGTCTTTACGTTGGCTACCTCCTTGATTGGGCCAAAGTCCTCTTGTTCTTCCACCGCGTTTACAGAGGGACCCGCATGCCCCGGTAATGGGTTATTTTTTACATTGGGGTTCTCCTCTTTGAAGGATAACAGCTTCTGGTTAATGAGACTCTGGACCTTGTATTTGAGTGCTTTACATCCTTCAATATTGTGCCCGGGGGACCCCGCGTGGTATTCGCATCTCGCGTTGGCATTATACCAAGGTGGATATGGTGGCACCAAAGCTGGTAGTGGTTTTATCTCGACCATGCCCTTTTTAATTAAATACGGCAAGATCTGACCGTATGGCATGGGTACAGGATCAAACTGTACATTGCGATAGCTATTCCTCGGGCCCATTTGGTTCCTTGGTGGGTACCCGCCTTGTTGTTGTTGTTGATTTTGTTGAGGCAACACTGCTGGTTGTCGAGGTGGAGTTGTGGGAATTACTTGAGGTGAGTAATGCCCTTGAGCCGTTGCTGCTGCCACATAAGGATAGTGGTAGCGAGGCATTTGGTTTGATGGTGGGCAAGATGGTCCCACTAAGACAGCATTTGTCTCCCCTTCTTTCTTTTTGTGAAAGTTGTTGGGGGGTCTTCTAGCTCCACTTTGAGTTTCTAGAGGGCCTTGGATCTTTCCCCTCTTTACTCCGTCCTCTATTCTTTCACCAATCATGACTAGATCGGAAAAGCCGGAAGATGTGCTTCCAATCATTTTGTCATAATATGGGCCATGAAGTGTGCCCATAAAGGTGTCGACAAGCTCCCTTTCTAACAATGGTGGTTGTACGCGAGAAGCTAGTTCTCTCCATCGTTGAGCGTACTCCTTGAAGGACTCGTTGCTTCTTTGCACGAGGTTTTGCAATTGCATCCTATTTGGAGCCATGTCCAAATTGTATTTGTATTCCTTTAGGAAAGCATTGGCTAAATCCTTCCAAGTTTGGACATGGGTACGCTCAAGTTGCATGTACCAATCCAATGACGCTCCGCTCAAACTATCTTGAAACACATGCACCATGAGCTTCTCGTTCGTCGCGTAAGCTGCCATCTTCCTACAGAACATCCGTAGATGGTTCCGAGGGCATTGAATTCCCTTGTATTTTTCGAAATCCGGTGCTTTGAATTTTGGAGGGATTACCACATCGGGCACTAGGCACATGTCCAAAGCATTGTGGGAACCGTATGAACTGAATCCTTCGACAGCTTTCAACCTTTCTTCCAAAACTCGATACATTTGGGTGTTATCGTTGTCTTGGTGGGTGGTGTCGGGAGTAGAATGTCTTGGCTGATTATCTCCCACATTATGAGAAATAACCTCATGCTAAGTAGTGGAATTTCCTTGAGGACGACGCTCTTCGTTCCTAACGGGGATTGTGAGCGGTGGTGGAGGTGGCACATGGCCCTCATTTTCAAATGGTGGGGTATAACCCACGGGTAAACCATAAGGAGGCCATTGCACATTGGCTGCATCCGTTGTTGGACGAGGGTTACTCTCTCGGGCCGATAGAGTTTGCATTAACTCTAGCATCTGATCCATCTTCCCCTTCATCTCATCAACCTCCTCTCTCAAAGCCGCTTGAGTTTGTTCCAAATTGTCCATGATCCTTTGTTTGTTGGCTCGTGTTCCGTACGAGTGTTGGAGATCTGGTTCTTGGACCGAGGGCTTTTTGGGTTTTCGGGCTATGATTGCTTCAAACTGTTTTTAGGGAAATGAATGAGTTTTTTTTTTTGAAAAATGCATGAAGATGCGTGTGGATGTATGTATGCGATGAGTATGCAAAAACATGCGTCTTTTTTTTTTTGCTTTATGAGGAAATTTAAAGGTGCACAATTAATATTAGCAATTTGAAATATTAAAGGCCGGGAAATTGATAATGCTTCAAAATATTATTTGATTAGATAACATTTGTTTACAAAGTGCAACTAATGTTAAATACAAATCAAATAGCCGCTCGCTTCTCGGCTTTGTCCATTTCTTCCCTATAGAAATCTATGGTGTCCTTGTAGAACTTCATAAACTTCTGGATCTCCGTAGGGATGACAAAGTAAGGCATGACCATCTCGGCCTTTGCTAGCTTCTTTGGAAGTTGGGTGATCACCAAGTTCGAGAATGCAACCAATTTAGTGAAATCCTCACTTAATCGGGTGTCGTCTTGCCATACAAACTCAATCACTTCCTTGCGTTGGTCTAGCTTGACTCTTGCACTTCTAATTTCATCGTGTAGTTGTGCAATATGGTCCCCGTGAGCTCTTGCAATCTTGTCGAAGTATTCTTCGAATTTCTTGATGTCCTCTTCGAGACCATTGCATTTTAGCCTCCCTTGATGAGAAAGGCTCTCATGTCTTTGTCGTTGGACGCGTTCGACTTGGAGCTACTCTTTGTAGTCTTTGACTACTTCTTGGAGCTGTTGATTTTTCTCTTGAAATTTCAACCTCCATTTCCGTTGAGCTTCGATGGCTAGTTCGCCGAACTTCTTGAGCTCTTGGTTGGAATGCAAGATCCTTTCCAACTTTTCGTCCTTGGCTACAAGGTTGGCATCCGCACTAACCAAGCCGCCTCCTATCCAATCTCTCTTCCCCTCGGAGATTTTTAGCCGCTTTTGGCACACTAGGAGAGAATTTGTCACTTCATCTCGATCTCTCTTCGTCCTAGTGATTTCTCCCAAAGCTTGGAGGTGCTTCAATTCTAAGTTCCGTTTTTGTTTTGGAGTTCTCGAATTTTAGCTTTGAGTTCCTCCGCTTCTTTGTTGGGAATGGTTGCAAAAGGTTTAGGTGTAGGAGGTTTTGGAGGGCATATGACCACAAAGGGTAGCTTGATTGTTTTAACCCTCTCCTTCACCCATTGAGTATAAAGAGGTTTGGCGACACAATTCCTCTTGCCAACCCTTCCTTTGCGCACTTGGTTCCAAGCTCCTCGGATTCTCTCTAGCAATGCCGGGTCTTGATCACCTTCCCTTAAGAAGAAAGCTTCCAACAAAAGGTCATTGGGTTTGTCTTCCATTGAAAAACCTAGTTGTCAGAGAGAGAGGACCGGATTGTAGTTGATACATCCCTTAGTACCAATGAGGGGTACATTAGGGAAGTCCCCGCAACTGAGGATGATTTCCGGATCTTCTAAATTTGGAGAAAACCAATGGATATCCTTCTCGGTGAGGGTTGTCATCCGTTGTGACCATTTGAGCTTGGCCCGGTTTTCCACAAAGTCTCGGTTTCTCGGCATGTGGGACATCATCCAAATTTTCACCAAAGGAGTACAACAAGAAATTGTGCGTCCCCTTGCTTGTTCATGCCTAGAGTAGAGGGAATGATAAAAATCCGCCAAAATCGCGGGAACCGGATTTTTAGTCATGAATACCTCTAAAGCCGGAAAGTCTATGAAATCGTCCGTGTTGGGGAATAAGACAATCCCGTAGACTAAGAGGGCTAGGATGGCGTTGAATGCTCTTCCCTCTTTGTTGGCTAGCAAATCCCGAGCTTTGGTCTCCAAGAACTTTCTTGTGAATCCCTTAATGTTTCCTCTATTTTCCAAGTTAGATGCTACTTCTTGGACATCAAGGTATAAGGATTCGGCGATGGCCTCTAATGTAGGGTCTTTTCCCGGACCGAGATAGAGTTCATGGTCTTTCATGCTACAACCCAAAATCTTCTCAAATTCTTCCAAGGTTGGAGCTAGTTGGAAGTCTTGAAAGGTAAAGCACCGGAGAGGTGGGTCGAAGAATTGTGCCAAAGTGGTTAAGGCCGTTGAATCTATCTTCACGGGTAGGAGATCAAGTATTAGCCCATAGCTTGCCTCGAAAATACTCTTGTTGACCGAAGAGAGCCTTTTACTTAGAGCTAACAAACTTTCCACCTTAGGAGCCTTGATCTTGAAGGCGAGCGTATTTTTATTCCCGGAATCCATATTTCTTTTTGCTAATATTTGGTTGCTCTTTTTTAAATTCCTTTAAAGCAAAATGATGCGAAAATTA
The DNA here is from genome assembly GCA_018208015.1 of Medicago ruthenica. NCBI lineage: Eukaryota > Viridiplantae > Streptophyta > Magnoliopsida > Fabales > Fabaceae > Medicago > Medicago ruthenica. Next base: position 43,637,893 of record CM031375.1, read on the forward strand.
TTTTCATGGATGCAAATGATATGCAAGGGTATGATTTATGAAGGTTCAGAACTTCCCCCCATCCTCACGTGTAGGCTCTAAAGGTGAGATTTCCTAAAAAAGGTCCCTAGAGTCATAGATCTCACACGGAATTAAGGTCGTCTATGGACATACGTCACATGACTTCAATTCATTCCACGTGAAAATCTCCTCTAAGCGGGGTTGGGCATCCTACCTCACGGACATACGTCAACGCGGGCTTCCGCTCACAACCACCATTCTAACTTAGTTTTCTCTCGAGCTCGGGTAGAGAGCCTCACACGTCCGGCATTAACCCGAACAATGTGGAGTAACATCGCTCAAGTAACATCCCCGCATTTGATATATATGATATGAATATAAAGCAAAATAAAGCAGTTATAAACATAAAGCATGGGAATGACATAGATAAATAAAAATAAAAGCATGCGCGCAAAGAAGATAAAAAACATTTAGCTTAAAAGCCAAATAGGATAGGCTTGACTCGCTAGTGGGAAAAGGGTCCCCAGTGAAGTCGCCAGCTGTGCGCCCTCGTTAAAAAACGCGCAATCCTCCGAGACGTGTGCGAACGCTCGGAAGGGTTATGTGAAGTCGCCACCAAAGTTTTTGTGTAAAGGGAACGTTGATAAACCCTTAAGTTTTTTATTTGAAGGGAAACGATAATAAAACCCTTGACGATGAGGAAAAGGACAGGTCATCGCAACCATTGTCGGGTTCGGGAGTCGATTACGCAAGGGGAAGGTATTAGCACCCCTCACGTCCGTTGTACTCAACGGGAACCTCCTATTTGGCTAAAGCTTAAAATGTTTTTAAATGTTTTGCGTGCATGCTTGTCTATGTAAAAAGGGAAAAAGAAAATATGATAAAAGGGAAAAAGTTAGTTTTTTATTATTGTGCTTGACAAGATGGCGATCTTGCTCCTACGTATCTCCCGGTAGTCGGAGAATTCAAAGCGTACGTAGTTCTTTGGTAGAAAAACGTACATATGTTGGTTATTTTTAAATGAACGATGTTTTGACCGTATTCTTGCGATTAAACGTAGCTTGTATGCTCGCGGATGGGAGACTTAAGCGTATAGCTTGTATGCTCGCGCATGGGAGGCTTAAGCGTTTGTTTACGAATCGCGCTTAGAATAGGTAAAACATGTCCGTTGGGTAAAAGGGTTCGAATTGGTCGCTATGGGACCAAAATGGGTGCAATGGACTCAATCGAGTTGATCATTGACCGGAGTGACTCAAACGAGTAGGGAAAAGGTTCGATGGATCCAACGGGATCAAGAACGGGTACAATGGACTCAACCGAGTCGAACATTAACCGGAGTGACTCAAACGAGTCGAAAAGGCTTGGATTGACCACAAAGGGGCCAAGAATTTGTTTGGTGTGGTCGGATGCATTGAAAATGGAATGACGATTGTCCGAACGACGAGACATACGTCACGCATTCGTTCAATTGGGGCAATGGAGAGACATACGTCAAACCATCCCTTTTTCATTCATGTTTTTGGTTGAATTTCTTAGAAATCCCAAAGTTTATCAAAACACTTGGTTTGGAACTCAAAATAGAAGAGGTTTTAACAAATTGTGAAAAAACGCACAAGTTCGGCTCATTTTGCAAACGGTTTTGAAAAGCGAAACAAATTCGGCTCAAGTTCACATTTGGTTTGAAAATCATGAACAATGTTTATTGGTCATGTTTGGTTTTGAAAGTTGATGAACATAGCTTATTTGCTCAAGTTGTTTTGAAAGTTTGTGGACATAACTTGTTTTGCAAGTTATCCACAAAAAGTGGCTCGAACTTGTGAACCCTTCAATTTTATTGAAAATCCTTGATAAGGTTTGGATAAAATGAGTTTTAAACCACTTAGGTTCTGAGTTCTTGGGCTAGAACCTCAAAAATTGGCTGTTTGGGAGCCTAAACTCAGATTCTGAGTTCTGTCATGGTCGCACTGCGAACAATGCGAAAATTTGAGTTCAGAAGTTGTTTCTGAACTGTTGTTCCGAAACAACTTCTGAACAAACTCAGAACCTTTTAGGAGAGTGAAAAGCTTTGAGTTTTGGCAATGAAAAGAGCTGGACAAACCAGTTTGAGTGTTTTGCAAACCTTGGGATTTCTTTTGAAATTCAAAAGGGGTTTTTTAGAGCAAAAAGGTTTTGAACCAAAATTAGGATGCAAGCACAACTACAAGTGAAAGATAAAGACTTAAAACACTTACAGAAATCCTTAGCAAAGCTCCTGCTGCAAAGGGAGTGAAAGGAACTTGGATGATTGGAGGTTCTTGCAAGGAAACCAAAAATCTGCAAAAAATTCGCAGACTTCGCACTGCGAAGTGAACTTCGCACTGCGAAGTCACTATTTTTGAAATGTTGACTTTTTTGGTTGACTTTTGTTGACTTTGACTTTTTTCCTCTTCTTTTGTTTTTGATTTTTTTGTAAATTGTTTTGGAAAGGCTTAGGACAAAATTGGGGTACTACAGCAGCTGTGTCTGATCTCCTGGTTCTGACCCCTTGATCCAAACTTCCAATGATAAGCTCCTTAGGATGATCCTTCTGAACTCTAATTGATGGCCCTTTACTAGTAGGAACATGATCTGGATGCACTTCTGCTTCTTTAGACTCTGGATGATTTTCTGCTTCTGAAGTTTGTTCTTCTGATGCTTCAGACTCTGGAACAACTTCAAACTCATCTCTTTCTTTCTCAGCAGACAGATCATCAATCACAACATTTATGGACTCCATCACTACCTTGGTTCTGGAATTAAACACCCTATAAGCTTTGTTGTTCACTGAATAACCCAGGAATATGCCTTCATCAGACTTAGGATCCAGTTTTCTTCTATTTTCCCTGTCAGCCAAAATGTAACATCTGCTCCCAAACACATGGAAATATTTCACAGTTGGCTTCCTTCTTTTCCATAGTTCATATAGTGTAGATGTTGTTCCCTTCTTCAAAGTAACTCTATTATGGATATAGCAGGCAGTGTTCATAGCTTCAGCCCAAAACATGTATGGTAGCTTCTTAGCATGCAGCATAACTCTAGCACATTCTGCTAATGTCCTATTCTTCCTCTCAACAACACCATTTTGTTGAGGTGTTATAGGTGCAGAAAACTCATGTTTTATACCTTCAGAAGCACAGAACTCAGAAAAACTCTTGTTTTCAAACTCTTTGCCATGATCACTTCTGATTTTGACAATACCACAATCCTTCTCTCTTTGTGATTGAATGCACAGCTCTTTAAACACTTCAAAAGTATCAGACTTCTCTCTAACAAAATTAATCCATGTGAATCTTGAGTAGTCATCAACCATAACAAAAGCATACCTTTTGCCTCCAATACTCTCTACTTGCATTGGCCCCATTAAATCCATATGAACAAGTTCTAGTACTTTAGTAGTTACCTGGTGTACTAATCTGGGATGAGACTTTCTTGTTTGTTTCCCAATTTGACAATCACCACAAACACTGTCCTCATTGATCTTCAGATTAGGTACACCTCTGATAGCTTCAGTACTTAGGATTTTCTTCATGCCTTTCAGATGCAGATGTCTCAGTTTCTGGTGCCAGAGTCTGACTTCTTCTTCTGAACTCATGAGACAAGAAGTCAGGCTTCTTTCTTCTTCAGACACCCATAAATAGCAGATATCTTTGGATTTGCAGCCCCTCATCTGAACCTTTCCTTCATGATCAGTAACAATACACTCTAGCTTGTTGAAATTCACTTTTAAATCCTGATCACATAGCTGGCTAATACTGATCAGATTAGAGGTCAATCCTTTCACCAACATCACATCATTCAATCTAGGCAAACCTTCACTGATTAAATCCCCAATACCCAGAATCTCACCTTTTGTACCATCACCAAATGTCACATAGCTTCTGGAATATGGTTTGATATTTCTCAGCAGCTTCTTCACACCAGTCATGTGCCTTGAACAACCACTATCAAAGTACCAGTCCTCTCTAGAAGTGGCTCTCAATGAGGTATGAGCAATAAGTCCTACATTCTGAACCTTAGGTTTCCACACCTTCTGAACATTTTGTCTGGTTGCAGTTGGTTTCACTCTTCTATATTGAAAGTGTTCAGGATAACCATACAGTTTAAAGCAAAAAGGTTTAATATGCCCCTTCTTACCACAATGATGACAGGTCCAGGTATGATTCCTCCTTCTTCTGTTGAACTTCTGGGGTTGCATCTGAACATGCTTCTGAGGTTGCATCTGGGCTTCCTTCTAAGGTCTCATCTTAGATGTTCCAATCATAAGATTATGAGTCTGAGTAGCAGGAACAAACTGTTTAACTGGATTTTTCTGCTTGAGGTTCAGACTCTCATTCACAAATCCTAAACCAGTTTTTCCTTGTTTCTGAGCATCCAAAATTTCCTCCAACACATCAGTAGCAGTATTCATCATTCTAACCTGCTTTTTCATATGCTCAAGTTGGGAATTTAGTTGGTTCACTTCTTCTTTCAATTCTGAATTCTGCACTAGAAGTTCACCTTTCTCAGCCTCCAGTTGAAATTCCTGGCAGTTAACTGGTTCTGAACTAAAAACAGAGTATGAGAAATAAAGTTCAGAAGCAGAAAAATAAAGTGTAGAAAGTAAAGGAACACAATGAATTTGTTAACCCAGTTCGGTGCAAACTTCACCTACTCTGGGGGATACCAATCCAGGAAGGAAATCTACTAAGTAGAATTAATTCTAAGACTCAACAACCCCTGTTCTTCGTCTTATCACTTAATCTCTACCCTTCTAGACTTCTACCTAGGAACTCCTAGATATAAGAACCCACTTACTTCCCAATCAAGTAATCACAACCCAATGATTATCAGACACTTAAACAAACAAATAAATTGAAGACACTCTTCAACAAAACAAAAACATCACTTTTGCTTAAAAGCTTTAAGTGATTTACAACTAAAAACACCTAAACCAACCCAGATGAGTGGTGTACAAACAAAGCCTAAGCTTACACAGACACAAAAAATCTAAAACAAATTTATGGTTTTTGACACATGAAATCTCCAATAGCAATGCCCTCTTTGAATAGTCTTCAGCAGCAACATAATTCTGAACACAATCTTCAAAGATATACTCCCAGAATTATTTTAGAAGCAAATAGAAGCTCACATAAAATTCACAAATATATTTTCCAAAGATTTCCTTGAAAATATATTCACAAATAATTGAATCAAATCTTCAGAACATATCTTGCGCGAAAATAATTCCTTCTAGAAATGAAGCTTGGATAAATCTTCAATTAAATCTTCAAAAGATACTGTTCTAAAATACTTTGAAGCTCAAAAAGGAAACAAATAATTTTGAATCAAATCAAGCAAAGATCCCTTTGCAATATATTCATTCATAAAACACGAAGCCAATCTTCATAAGATCTTCACCAAAAAATATTCAGCCTTCTGGAAACTTTAGCATGAATAAAACTTCAGAAAATCTCCAAGAGATACGCACATAATTAATCCAAAAGAATGCAGAAAACCAGCATCTGAAATCAGCTTCTGAAGACTTCTTTAACACATAGAGACGCAACGCTTGAGGACTTTGATTTTACCAAACAATGTAGCCAACACAAAATAACCAACAATTCTAACTTGCTTTTTCATATGCTCAAGTTGGGAATTTAGTTGGTTCACTTCTTCTTTCAATTCTGAATTCTGCACTAGAAGTTCACCTTTCTCAGCCTCCAGTTGACATATGGTCTCCTTCTGATCCAGAACTTGGCAAGGTTTTAACATCTGCCATCATCTTTCCCTTAGGCTCAGAAGCTTTAGAGTCTGAGCAGTTCAGAACTTCAACTTCTGCAGTCTCAGTTTCTGTTATTTTCAATTTCTCAGAACTGTTAGAAGCAGACACAAAGCACACCTCAGTGCCTTTCATAATATTTTCAGAACAAGATGATATTTTTGATTCATTTGAAGAATTGAATGAATCATTTTTAAAACCAATGCCTTCACCTTTGCTTCTGTAAATATTATAAATCATAGAAGCAATCTTACTTCTATTGATTCCAGTTAAAATAAAGTCCTGAAGAGCAATTTCATGTTCATTTGGAATTTCTTCAGGTTTCTTATGAACCTCATCTCTAAGTTCTCTAACTTCTTCATCAATCTCATTGAATTGATTCTGAAGTTTGAGATTCTCCTCATTCAGCAAGTTATGTTTAATTTTCAAAGATTTTAGCTCATCTAACTTGCTTTTGAGATGGCTCATAAGATCTTTAACTGTTTCAATTAATTCAGATCTAGTGAGTTCAAAATATACCTCATCTTCATCATCTGAGTCTGAACATGATTCTGCATCAGAAAATGTAGTTGCCATTAAAGCCAGATTTGCTTCCTCTTCATCAGACTCAGACTCATTATCAAGATCATCCCATGTTGCCATAAGACTCTTCTTGAGTTTGTTTCTGAAATTACTAGACTTGGAGCTGGGCTTCTTTGATTTCTCTTTTGACTTGTCCTTCTGAAGATCAGGACAGTTAGCAATAAAATGCCCAGGCTTCTTGCAGTTGTAGCAGCCCTTCTGATCTTCCCTCTTTGAACTAGATCCTTTAGAGTTGCTGCTTCTGTTAGAGTATTTCTTCTGTCTTTTCATTAAGTACTGAAATCTTTTGGAAAGCATTGCAAGCTCTTCAGCATCTAAATCTTCTTCAGAATTTCCCTCAGGAAATTTTTCTTCAGATTCAATAGCTTTCAGAGCCTTTACAGACTTTCTTTTGGATTTCAGTGCTATTGACTTAGACTCTCTAACAGAATCATCTTCATTAAGTCCCAGTTCATGCACTTTGAGGGAGCTTATAAGATCTTCAATACTTAGAGTATTTAGATCCTTAGCTTCCTCAATAGCAGTTACTTTGGGTCTCCATTTAGATGACAGACTTCTTAGGATTTTGTTCACATGATCAACTGTGGTATAACTCTTCTTCAGAATCTTAGTCCAGAAACCAGAGTCTGAAATCTTGAGAATATAGTCTCAATATTTTCATCCTCTTTCATTCTGAACAACTCATATTGCTGAACAAGAATATTAGCCTTAGCTTCTCTAACCTTTTTGTTACCTTCAAAGTTAGAGCAGAGGGATGTGAAGAAGGCTTTTGTTGTTGATTTGTCACTCAGCTTCTGGTACTTAGTGTGAGGTAGGGAATCCACAATGATTCCTCTCACATTGTGATGCTTTCTGTATATCTTTCTTTCTGCATCACTCAAGCCTCTTCTGTTGACAGTAACACCTTCTTCATCAACTGGAATAGTGATTCCATCTTCTATAATATCCCATACACCATGAGAACTTTCCTGGGTCACCAGTAAACATTGGGGGTTTATTGTGTGACCTAGATTTTCTTTCTTCAGTACCATAGTCATATGAATATGATGTAGAAGTGCCAGTACCTCTTTGTGGTCTAGGAGAGGGTGGAGGGGAACTACTTGACATGTTTTTCTCAGGATCTCACAGACTCACTGTTAAGTGATTGAATATCAGAACCAGAGCTCTGATACCAACTGAAGGTGAGAAAAACACACAAGAAGGGGGGGTGAATTGTGTGGACACTTTTTCCTTTCTTCAAAACTTATGAACAAGTTCAGAATCAGATTCTGAACTGTTACTCAGAGTTAATTGCAGCGGTATAAAAGTAAAGGAGAAAGGGAAAGAGAGACACAAGATGTTTTTATACTAGTTCCTTCCACAAGTTGGAAGTAGTCTAGTCCCCTTGTTACTAACAAGAGATTTGAACTATAATCAAACTGATTACAATTGCTCAAACCACAAAGGTAAGAGACTTCCAATGCTCAAGCACTAAGCAAGAGACTTCTAGTGCTCAATACACAAAGTAAAGAGGCTTCTCTGCTCAAGACACACAGTCAAGAGACTTCTCTGCTCAAAGCACAAAGCTAGGAGACTTCTAATTGCTCAATACACTAAGTAAAGAGACTTCTGGTTTGCTCAGTATACAGACTGAGACTTTGAGGTTTCAAACAGATTTTACAAATACAGTTTGAGTTGAACACTTGATCAAATATCAGAGGTGTTCACTTAATACAACACAGGTTTAGACTCTGTACTTAAGGAATTTTAAGATACACAAGTTTGAAAGAATTCCTAAGAGTTTTAGTGACTTATTGAACTTTTACAGCAAAACAGAGCACAGTTTCAGTCTTTAGTTTTACAGAGTATTGGATATTTCCTTCTTCAAATCTTCATCCTTATATAAAGGAGAAAAGAGCTGTTGAGGATTGCCCAGTTTTGTAGCAAAGAGCCGTTGCAAATGTAAGCTAGGTCAGGCTGAAATTGTGAGCTAAAACTCAGCAGAAAACAGAGCACGCAGCCATATTTGAATTTGCTTTCCTTAAAAGCTGGGGAATGTTTTGGCCAAGGAAACAACTGTTCCATTGTAGTTGTTCTGACAATGCAGGCATTAAATGCTGATGGTAACAGTTGCTTTTCTTTCCATGTCAGACTTCAGAAGCTTCTTCAGGAACACAGTACTTCAGAAGCTCACTTCAGAAGCAGGACTTCAGACGCGCACTTCAGAAGCACTGTTCATCAGACGCTCCCTTCAAACGTTGACTTTTGTTGACCCTCAGAAGCACTCTTCAGACGTGGACTTCTGTTGACCTTCAGACTCAGCCTTCAGAAGCAACCTTCAGACGCAGTCTTCAGACTCTGCCTTCAGAAGCTGCATCTGACCCAGTTTTGGCTTCAGACTTGCAACAAGGCTTCTATGCTTTCCTTCTTGCTCTTAGCTTGTTCTTCCAAAACCAATATTAATTACTGAATCATTAAGAAGATGGTTCTGCACACTTGAACAAAGCATTAGCAATACCAATTTTCTTTTTAACACTTTGTTATCATCAAAACCTCAACGAGAGTTGTTCATACATTTTGTTTCAACAATCTCCCCCTATCCAAAAGAGAGTTATTCATACATTTTGTTCCAACAAGACGTCGCGAGCAAGAAAAAAGTACTCGCTTATTTCCTTAACCTTTGAGTGGGATCTAAGACGTCGCGAGCAAGAAAAAAGAACTCGCCATTCCTTAACCCTTAAGTGGGCTCTAAGACGTCGCGAGCAAGAAAAAAGTACTCGCCATTCCTTAACCCTTAATTGGGCTCTAAGACGTCGCGAGCAAGAAAAAAGTACTCGCCATTCCTTAACCCTTAAGTGGGCTCTAAGACGTCGCGAGAAAGTAAAATGTACTCGCTTATTTCCTGAACCCTTAAGTGGGCTCTAAGATGTCGCGAGCAAGAAAAAGTGCTCGCTTAGTTCCTTAACCCTTAGGTGGGCTCTAAGTTGTCGCGAGCAAGAAAAAGTACTCGCCATTCCTTAACCCTTAAGTGGGCTCTAAGACGTCGCGAGCAAGAAAAAAGTGCTCGCTTAGTTCCTTAACCCTTAGGTGGGCTCTAAGTCGTCGCGAGCAAAAAAAAGTACTCGCTTAAGTCCTCAACCCTTAGGTGGGCTCTAAGACGTCGCGAGCAAAAAGAAAGTACTCACTTAATTCATTAACCCTTAGGTGGGCTCTAAGATGTCGTGAGCAAGAAAAAAGTACTCGCCTAATTCCTTAACCCTTATGTGGGCTCTAAGACGTCGTGAGCAAGAAAAAAGTACTTGCTTAATTCCTTAACTCTAAGTAGGGCTCTAAGACGTCGCCAAGCAAAAAGTATCCGCCCATAGAAGGCTACGAGGCGTCAAACTAAGTACTCGCCCAAGAAGTACTCTTAAGTCTTAAGCATGAGGAAACAGACATTAATCACATTAAACGCCTCAGTCAAAACAAGTGCCACAGAAGCATAACTAATCGTAAAATAAAGCAGAATGAAGAAAGGAAATTAAAATACCATAAGCATAAATTCAAGTCATTACAAATTGTGCCATATTCAAATAAATTACACAAATCATTCCTCGTCCACTAAGGCGCCATCTACAACAATTTTAAAAGAATCGAGAGCTGACAGATCAGTGCCAGGGTGCAGAAAGGCGACCTGAGCTTTAGTCCGTTCGAAGCCAACATCAAAAGTCAAGGCCAGCTCGCCCTTAGCCTCCGAAATATCAGCCTTGAGCTGACTCTCTCTCTCCACAGTAGCTGCAATGTCACCTTGAAGTTTAGCAATGATCCCGTCCTTTCCAGCCAGGTCCACCGTGTGACCGATCTTCAAATCTGAGATGCGCTCGTCACACTCGAGCTTCATAGCCTTCTTCGCCCCATCTCAACTGTAGGATCTCACAAAAGAAGCACGCCACATGTTGGGCTGGCTCTAGCATGACGATGTAAGCCATTAAACAAGTCATTGGTCAATATATGAAAAAACCACCTCGCCTTGTCCTAGAGCTCGTGCTTGTTGGGCTATGGATTATCGGTGATCGTCAAGATCATCGCACATGCACACGCATAAAACTTAACCTCCACCAAGTTACCACGCCACGAAGTGCAAACTTGTTGGGTTGGCACCCATTAAAAATCCCTAGACTTGTTGGGCTGGTGCCCATCAAAGTCCCTATGAGAGAAAGGCTGCAATACACCCTCCAAGCTTAGTACTTAGGGGACTACAATCAGTGAGTTGTTATCCGTTGTATCACCAAATGTCACGTTATGCACGCCCGGTGGTTTAATACGCCTTACATAGCTTCGTCCCTCGGCAAGGCTACGCTCATTGGGTTGAAGCTTATGGATAATCTCTCTAGCAAATTGATCAATAAAACGTGGTCGCTCCGTATACTCGAGATGTGGGCTAGCTGTAACACCCTAAACCCCACATTTTATTTTCTAATAAAATGAAATAAATAATTAAACACGCAAGGGTGTCACACATCTTAATCAATCCAAAAATCCTTCATTTAATATCGAAAACGTCGCAGCGGAATAAATTTCAAAGTATTCAAAGTAATTGTCACATCATGAAATCAACATCAAACCGAATTCAAAATGAATTCTAAAACAAAGTCTTAAATAAAAATAAGCTCCCAATCCCTAGTGTTACTAATCAGAGCATCGACTCGATAAAGACTCCCAAAAGCGATAAAAAGAGAAGGCTCCAACGCCATCCTCCGAGACTCACTGCTACTAATTATCTTCTTCCTGCGAATCTGTACCCGGCGAGAGTACAGTGCAAATTTAAGAGGGTGAGATTATATTCAACACAAGAGAGGTACAAACACATGGATAGGTTCAGATAAAACAATCATTAATTACAGTTAGGCATGTATACATTACACTCAGATAGTATTCACATTTATAACATATACATTCATTGAATTCAATCACCAGGCATCAATTCAACATCTTATAATAACAAGTAAGCTTCAAAACAAGTAATAACATTAAGTAGACATTAACAAAAACACTGATCATTCACACATAATCATATAGAAGCACATCATTGAATATCACATCTTTAAATAGTTACACATCTTTAAATGACACATCTTTTAATTACACATCTTCAAATAGACTTGCAGTTATGTATGCAATGTCCCTAACTCGACTCTATATGCATGTGGTACCGGTTTTGGATATCAGAGGTATGTTACTGATTTATCCCCCATCTTTAAATCACATCTTTAAATCGGACTGACCATGAATGCATGAACACCAAGCAATGACTCAACAATGCACATCTTTATATGACTCAACATTTACACATCTTTAGATAACACATCTTTATATGGCACATCTTTAAATCACACATCTTCAAATAACACATCTTTATATAACACATCATTAAATCACACATCTTTAAATAGCACATCTTTATATAACACATCTTCAAATAGTACATCTTTATATAAACACATATTTAAAATCACACATCTTAAAATGGCACATCTTTAAATATTCACATCCTTATATAACACATATTTAAATAACACATATTTATATAACACATCATTTAATCACACGTCATCATATACACATCGTAACAATAGGAAAAATAATTTCAATATGACTATCATACCTATAAAAATCTCCATGAAATTATAGTTTATTAATTTTATTAATATAATTGTAATTCTTCACTGCCAATTGTATATGCACACAGTTTATATAATACCTTTAATACAAAGATAGCTACACGTCGCTAATAATTATCAATATGGTTGGCTAGTCACAAATAAATCACAAGAATTTCAGCATGGTTAAAATATGTATCTTATGAAATAGTACATAATTCTGTTCCAAAATCATATTAGCAATTAGTCATTTTAGTCTACAATATATATACATAATAATATAGAAGAATTTAAACAAAATGATGACTTAGAGAAGTAAGGCCGTAGTCGAAGAACATATCGGCATCTCAAAACAAAACAACTCAAACAATAGAAAGTAGTTTTTAAGAACTCAAATCAAAACAGCACAAAACCCCTTTTCAATGTGTTTGTGTCAGGATTAGTCAACATATTTTAAGATCTATTATTAAAATTAGTATTGGTCTTAAAAGATTATTTCTAATTCACGATTCAATAACTGCTAAGTATGTGTCCTTTTTCTCTTTTCTAATTCAAAACTAGTGGCTAGCAATTCAATTGCCGAGGAACAAATATATTATGAATCAAATTCAATCCGTAAAGACCCATTGAAATTCACCAATCAAAGTAAATGAAACATCTTTATATGACTCAACAATTACACGTATTTAAATAGCACCAACGTCAAATATCACATTTTTATATAACACATCTTTAATTCACACATCTTCAAATATCACATCATTATATAACACATCATTAAATCACACATCTTTAAATAAATCATCAATTTACACATCATCAAATATTCACAAATTACACATAGTCAAATAATTCATCAATTAAACTTTGTTTAATGTCTCATCAATTAACATCTAACCAATTCAAAAAAATAAGATAATGAAAATAATAGAGATCTGTTCATCCTTTTAATCAATCCCAAGATAGAGTTACGTAGTTGATTCAAAGAAATATGAAAATAAAAAATCAATTAACAATTAAAATATCATACGAATTACATGGAATTTAAACAAAATAGCCACGACAACAAGGAATTAGCAGGCAATATGAATGGGATGGAACAGTAGCGTGAAAGTAAAACAAGCAGCAAATATGAATATATGGGTCACGGCTGGCGGTAAGCATCAAACAACTCTTTAATTGAAATTGAAACAGGGAGGCAACAACAATTAATTGATTTGGATTCGCACGACACAGTATTGATTTTTCAAATGAAAACTCAATTAAACAACCAGTTAATATAAAAAAGAATAACATGAATTTAACATGAATTTATCAAAAGATCATGAAAACAAGGATAAAAACACAAACCCGTCACTACTCATATGTTCATACAACCCTTATGGTGAATAGAGACTCCCCTTACCTTAATTCAGCAGAATAAGCAACTTCTACGGCTAGGTTTCTTTCTAAGCTTCTCTCCTTGCCTCTTCTCTTCACAACCCTAGTTTCCTTGCCTCCTCTCAATTCTGATCTTTGTGTTTTGTAACCTAATTCTCTTGTGACTTTCTTCTATTTATAATCTTTTAATTGGGCTAGGTTCTTCTCATAACTTTTACACCAGTTTATTCTCCACTATTTACACTTCCTTCTTTCCTATTTAATTAAAACACTACTTATTTACTTACTTAAACCTCCTTTTCGCTAATACACCTTTATTCTCTCATGTTCACTAAAAATATCCTTTTCTCCTTAATTTCTCATAATTTCTTATTTTTCCACCACTAACTAACTAATCCATTTTCTCAATACCCGCAATCCAACAATTTATATTGAAAACACCAAACAAACAATTCCTAATAGTACTAATATTACTAATATTATATAACACTAATACTAATAAATTAATATTAAAAATCGGGGTGTTACACTAGCACCCATAGACTTGTTAGGTTGTCGCCCTTCACAGACCATAGGCAAATACTCCGTCTCTCAAAACCTAATGCTTATTAGGTTACAAAATTTCAACACTCTGAATAGTTTAACCACTTCGCCTTGTTCCAAAGCTCGTGCTTGTTGGGCTAGCACCCACCAAGGCCCAAAAAACACGTAGAGCTAGTACCTATGTTGGGCTAGCACCCATGTTGGGTTAGTACTCATAAAAGCTTCCAATATTTAGGGGGGTTCAATATATCAGTTGGTATTCGCTTTGCACACCCAGTAATTTAAAAATTCTCACATAGCTTCATTTCCAGTAAGTCTCACTTGCTGGGCCAAAGATCATAGACAGATACCCAGTGACAGTTTAATCACTTCGCCTTGTTTCAAAGCTCGTACTTGTTGGGCTACGGACCGTAGATCTTACCATTTAAGCCTTAGAGCCCTAAAAACAGGGCTTGAACCCTTAGAGCAAGGTTGGGCGCCCTCAAGAAGGGCACAAAGCCCACCTGACAATCATATACAATTTTAGGGAACTCTCCTAAGGGCGCCCTCAGCAGCCTGTAAGGGAGCTCTAACCATGGTTTTGGCCCTTTATGATTTGGGCCCAAAACCATGGCCGAATAGTCCCAAATTGGGATTACAAATAGTAATATTGGGATCATTCCCAAAGGGATGACCAAAACAGACCTGAAACGCTTAGTTTTCCTATATTGTACTCACAGCCAGTACAAAATCTATCCATAAGATTGAACTCGCATGCCCATCTTCGCAACCAGAAGCGACTATCATTCTCATCTCTTAACCAATTCACATAATTTGGTATGCAATAGTCAAAAAGTTTCAAATCTCTCCACCAAACCGACTCCTTCAAACAATTTTCGTGCTAACTTGTTGTAACCCAATTAAGTCACTTCACTATTTTTCATTTGTACCAAACCTTACATTCTCATAATCTATTAAAAAAAAAAATCATAGTTTTAAACCCCCTTCGTACCGAGTATAATATTAAATTTAACTCAAAATAAAAAATCTCAAAAATTTTCTTCTTGAAATCTTAACGTTATTTGCAAAATTACACAATTCGCCCCTTAACTTAATTTGATGTAACACTTTCCTCCTTTATTTCTTTTTTTATTTAATCATTTATGTTATAAAATATCAACATTGCTGTCTTTTTTATCAAAAAGAAAAAAAAATCAAAAAACTCATAAATCACTTATAAAAAATTCATCAAACTTACAAACAAACCCAAATTTTCATCATACAAATGCAGAAACTCATATTTCATTGAAAAATTCTCATAAATAGAAACTCATATTTCAATGAAAAAACTCATAAAAATGATACAATATTGACATTTTATAACATAAAGATTTAAATAAAATAAAAAAGATAAAGGGCAAAAGTGTTACCTGATTATAACATAAAATATTAAATAATAAAAATAAAGAATTAAAATGTTACTTAAAATTAAGTTAAATATGGATGATTAATTCAGACATAGATATATTCAGATAGCACTCTTCATGGAAATCACGTGGGAAGCCACAAAAGCAGTACTAAAAGGACAGCGAGAGAAAAATCTCATGCTGAACTATCAGCTTGATTCTCTTATGTCATTTGAAGTTCTAAATTATAGAAATGAATAATTTTTAAAGTTTAAACTCTAATTTTTAGGAAGTTTCTTGCAATTTTATGAGTGTTGATCATTCAACATTTTAGATAGTATGATATGTCACATAAAATACATCACTTCATCAGTTTTAGGTCCTTAAGATCGACCGATTTTAAATTGGGAAACCAATTTCGAGGGAAAAAAACGAAGAACAATTTTCTCTTTATCTAAAAGTTTTTTTTTCTTAGATCAAATCTCAAAATATATTTTTTAAAAGAAAATACAACCATCCTATAATTAGAGACGGATCCAGTAACTATCACTTTAAATACATGCAATCTTAAAATAATCTTATAATTAATTGAGTAGTTAAGCGGAGTTCACTTCAATAAATAAGAATATTGCATTCATATTCTAAAGTGATAGTTACTACATCTGCCCCTGATTATAATAGTATCATTTTAAGAATTTTGTCTCATTTTATAAGACCTCTTGTATTTCCAATTGATTATTTCTTTATTAACATACATCTATTTATTTTACATCTTTTTCTTCAATCATTAATAAATACTAAGTTGAAAACATAAACTAACTATTTTTTAAAGGATAAAATTGTAAAAACAATAATGAATTACAAACAACTTTAATAATATTATCAACTTTTTTAATTCCTATAATTTGACCAAAAAAGTTTTAAATTTAAGGGCATAGCTAGTATTTTGAAACAAAGAAAAAAAAAGCAAAAGTGACAATTATTAGGAATCAACATTTTACGAAAAAAACAAAAAGAAGTAATCAATATTGACTATTTTCAGATCATATGTGAGGGGCACAAGTTGTGATTTCAACATGGCTGAGTTTAGATCACAGACGGTACACCAAAATGATAGATGTGAACTTTACCACACTTAATAATTTTGGTCGTAAAAAAGGAAATGAAGTAATAAAAAAAAGTTTATAAATATGGCTAAGATTCAAGAAAGTGAGTGACAAAGAGAGGAGAGAGCCAACACCACATACCAAGGTGACTCCAGCCATTACCTAAGGGCCAACCTTGTTGGTTATTAACCCCATAATTCACCAAGTAGCCTCCCCCGGTTACTGACTTTGTCTTACTCCCTTGGTCTAATATTGAGCTTTAGATTTAAAATTTTTGTTTCATTATATTATTTTCTATTTGAAATAACATTAATGAAGTATCAAAAAAATTATTTTAATGAATTCTCCGATTTATTGTATCTTCACTACTAAAGATTAAAAAAAAAAGTGTATATCAACTAACCTAACTATTTTACTAACTTATATTATATAAATAAATAATTGTAGATTAGTAAAGAATACTATTTTTATCACAAAAGTTATTACACTTATTTTTTTTTAAATGTGTATAAATAATTTGTTTTGACAAACAAAATAGTGTGTATAATCTTGAAAAACACTTAATATGTGATAAATAATTCTTGCCATGTTGTTGCCAAATTGTAAACCACAACCTCTCTCACGGTTTCAGTTCCTTGTTTTGGGACGGGTCCCTTGGCTGTTGGGTGCAACGATGCGCCACTTCCCACTTGCAATATTGCCCCCTATTATGAGCTCTTCCAATCTTTTTAATTAGTTCACATGTTTGAATTTAATTGTAATTATTTGGAATGGTGTAAATTTTGTATACAGAGGACGATTAATATTTTATTTTAGTGTCATATCATAATATTTTTATTATTTGGAGGAGGGGATACCATAATAAGAATTTAATTTGTATATAGAGATAATGTGAAAGTTTTTACACATGCATTCAATCAAATTCTATTGATTAGATATTTATACAAATAGTTTAGAAACTAATCTACAAAAGTCCATCATGTGTATTTTGGTTGGTTGAATATGTAAAAAGGTTTTACACCGGAAATGCATATAAATTAATTTTATCATAAAGATTATTTTTTAATTTTATTATATATATATATATATATATATAACTCATCATATTAATTCTTTTTTTCTGTACATACTCATCATATTAATTCTATTAATGCCCAAAAAATATCTCTTTCAAAATACTTGCATAAATATCTAGAAAGTAAAATATCATTAATTGTTTATATAAACTCTCTATAATTTACCATGCTTTTATACGGACACTAACATGTTTGTCTTTATACTTTTATCGATAACAATAATATAAGTTGTAAATTTTATATGATAATTTAAAAAAAAAAAAACAGTTATTTGAATTGTAAAGAAGTATAAAATGTTATAATTAAATTAATTTCTTTTATATTAATATAATTAAATAAAGAAGGATTAGATTGTAAATAAAATAGTTTATATGGAGAGTAAAATAAAATAAAATAAAAACACACACACACACACCAAATAAAGTTTTAAGGGAGATGATCTTCATCCTCCTCTTGTTCTCTCTAAGTATGAATTTAGGGCTATAACTCATCTTTAGGAACCATCGTAATTTGCAAGGGCGATTTGCGGGGAAAGTAATGCCCACATATTCATAACGGAGCTATGTTCTACTTTCTTAAATCCAATATAAGGCAAGTTATAAATGAATGATTTCCATCGTAATTTGGAAGTATATCTTTGAAGAATATTTGGTTCAATTATTTGTTGTTGCTGAAGACTATAAATAGAGGACGCTGCTATTGAAGAAACTCAACCAAAACCAAAGCAAGTATTGATAGAGTTTTATTAGGTTTTGAGTCTGTTAGTTGTGAGCTGTGTGCTCTGTTTTGTATACCTCTCTGTGTGCAGTCTTTGTTTATCAAAAGCACAGATTTGGTTTGTGTTTAGATTGAGTTGTAATTGTAGTTCACTTGAAGCTTTTAAGCAAGAGTGACTTTTTGTGTCTTTGGAGTGTGTCTCCTACTTTGATTGTTATTAGAGTCTGATATCACTGGGGCAGTGATTGACTGAGGGAAGTGAGATGGGATCTCAGGTCTAGGAGTTCCTAGGTTGAAGTCAATACGAGTAGTTGCTAGGTGATAAGTTGTAAACTGGGAGTTTGCTGAGAACTTAGAACTAGGACTACGCTAGTGGATTTCCTTCCTGGCTTGGTAGCCTCCAGATGTAGCTGTGTTTGTCACCGAACTGGGTTAACAAATCACCTGTGCCTTTTACTTTCAGTCTGTTATTTCTGTCTGTTATTATTCTGCTTCTGAACTACTGTTTTGCGTACTCTGTTTTACTGCACCAGAATTTGTACTCTGTTTTACGAACAATAACTGGTCCTGCCAGGAATTTCAAATGCCGAATATGGGACACTGCATTTTTATACCTCCATTTTCCCCCTCTTTCTCTTCTCTCTTATTTGAAACTCTATCTCTCTCTCTTCCCCGACTCTCTTTCATTGTGTTCTCACTCTATCTTTATATATCTATCTATCTATCTATCTATCTATCTATCTATCTATCTATCTATCTATCTATCTATCTATCTATCTATCTCTCTCTCTCTCTCTCTCTCTCTCTCTCTCTTTATCTCTCTCTCTATCTCCCTCTCTCTCTCTCACACACATGAAGTTGCTCTTGTGATTGGATTGTTTTGATGATGTTTGATTAGATTATGTACAAAGTATTTTGATGATGTTTATTGCTTGTTGTTTACATTTTCATTAGTTAGCACATTTGTTAAAGCCCCTAGCCATCCATGATCTTAGTGTCTTGTGTGTCAAGTTTCATTTTGTGGCAAAACACCTTTTTCTATGCCTTTGAATCGATTCACTATTTTTTGATTCGTATCATATGAGTTCTTTGGTCTTGGTTCTTGTTGGTCATGTTAATATGAATCGTTTCATGAATGTTTTGATTCGTATCATGCTTGAATCGAATCAAAATTGTTTGATTCGTATCATTTGAGTTCTATGGTCTTGTGATTTGCCTGAATGAATTGTATCACTGTTCTTTGATTCGTATCAATCTTTATCTGGGCCACTTTGAATCGATTCATTTCCTTGCTTGTACTCTTTTGAATCGTATCAATCTTCATCTGGAAAACAATTGATTCGATTCAAATGTTCATTAAATCGTATCAATCTTCATAGCTTCAGATTTATCCTTTTTCACATGTCTGAATCAATTCATACTTAGTATGATTCAAATAAAGACGTTGTTTTTGCCACAAAAATTTCACTTATCACTCATGTCTATATATAGCTATACACATACACCTTCCAACTCACTGAATCAATTGCAAATATCATTATAGAGTCTCCAAACCTCTCTCTACTTGTTCTTGAGATTAAACACTTTTCTAAGATCTTTGTGGATTTTGAGTCATAGATTGCTAGAGTGCTATATTGAGGATCAAGGGTCTAAAGGAAAAGAGGGATTTCTTTGCACCTCCAAGGGGAATTGTGGGGGGTCTTTCTAACTTCTCAACGGTTCAAGGGGATCCAAGATTTAGACATAGCAAAGAAGAATTCAAGGTGAAGGAATCACAAGGATTGCATGGAAGCTTGAGTTTTGAAGACTTAGAGAATTTCCAATTTCAAGAGTACTTGAATATTGGTGTTGTTGTGGTTGCTTAGGATTGAAGATTAGGTTATTGAAGGAATTTTTTGTAATCATAACAATTTGTAAACATTTTTCAACATAGTGGAAGTCCTTGACAAAAATGTTTTCTATCAAGAAGAGTGGAGGTACCCTGAAGCGAGGACGAAATGGGGAACCACTATAAATCCTGGTGTACTTCTCTTCCCTATCCTTTTAGATTTCTGCAATTTTAATTACATATGAATTACTTGTTGAATTCAACTTAATTTGATTGTGAACCTCTATTTTACTTTACTTAATCTCAATTACTTCAATTGATATTCTTTCAATTTAAATTCTCATAATCAAGTTTTACGTAATCATCAAACAAGTTGATGCATATGTCTTGTGTTCATTAGGTGTTAGTTTTCTTAATTGTTAATAGGTTTGGTTTGATATTGTTTGGTTTTGCAATTTGGATGTATGTGTTGATTATTGACTTACTATATAATATTCATTATTTGAACTTCTCAATTCATCTTTGAATCATATTTGACATTCATTGTCTTAATCTTAATCATCAACAAGCACAAATTCAATAATCAGACTCTTAGCAATCCACACTTTCGCAAAGTCTTTTGAAAAAAGAAAAGCGCTATTCACTTCCCCTCTAGCGCACTTTCTAGCTCGTCATATAGACTAACACCACACACACACACACACACACACACACACACACACTATGCATTACTCTCTTCTCTTATCTTCGCTACAACCACCGCCGTATGAGCTCTTATCGGCCACCGATATCGCATGAGCTCAAACCACCGAAACTCTCACCAGCCACTGTTGCCGCTTCTTCCATCACCACCAGTGTGTCTGATATGAAGATCTAGTGGTCTTGAAAGCGAGATCGACCCCCCACCTTGCGAATCTCGTCGTCACACACAATCGTTGGAGAAACAAGCTTCTGGTGGTCTGAGCTCAAAAGATGCTGGTGACAGGTGAAAGCTTTGGTGTTTGAGGGGAGTTGTTGAGAGGCTGCGTTGCAGAGAATAGGGGCGGAGTAAGGGAGTTCCAAAGAGAGTGAAAAAAAAAATATTATTGCCATTATAAAATTACCCCTCATCTCGAATTGGAAGTTCAATTATGCCTTACCACTTTAATGAAATACAAATTTTTCCTACAAGACATATGCTGGTGTCGTATTTGTATTTTCTTGTTTTTTTTTATTATTTCTCTTCTTGAGGATTGCTATGAATACCCTCTTTCTAACATATTCCACTTTAGTGACTTTGAGTTTGTAACTTTATCTCTATCTCTCTTCAACCAATCATTCTTTATCATCAAAATAATATATTTTAATCATTCATATATCAATTGAATACACTAAAGTCCGCAATGACACCCAAGTATTTCCTTTTTAACACCTACATGAGTTTTATTGAATAATTAGAGAGAGCTCATAGCATTTCTATTCTAAAAAATTACTCCCTTTGGTCATTTTTATAATAAGTCAACTAAAATTGATGTAATTATTTTATAATGTAGAACAAATACATAATTTTTTTATTCATCTTTCTTTTATAAAAAAGACACGAGGTAGTGTGTGTGTGTACACATATCATTGTTTGTTACTTCCTCCGTCTTAAAATGAGTGTCTCTTTAACAAAAAAAATTGTTTCAAAATGAACGTGATGTTCACTTTTCAATGTCAACTGTTATAATTATTCCATCTAATTAATGATGTGTACTTCCATCTACTAACAATATATAAAAATCGAAGTCCAGCAAAATTTTACAATCGTCTTTATTAAAACTCATGATTTCCTTAATTTTATCTACAGAATGGTCATTTTGCAAAATTTAATTTAATTGGTTTTTAAATAATTAATTACAGATAATGGTCATCACAAGTGAACAAATTTCCACGGATAACTATGAAACTAATTTATTTGTTTTTTTTTAAAATTAATTATGGATAATGGTCTTATCTACAAACAATATATAAAAATTGAAGTCCAACAAAATTTCATAATCGTCCTTATTAAAATTCATAATCTCCTTAATTTTATAATCGTTCAACAAACATTGAATGATGTTTTCCATATAAAATAAAAATTTATTTAATAGAAACACTACATTGATGTGTATATATTCAAAATAATCATGAGTTTTCAATATTTTATCATATTGATTTTCCAATATATGTATATATTATTTGTTTATGCAAATATAAACATTTAAAATATGCAACGAGAACGTTGTTTAGCATGTAAAATAAAAATTTAATTAATAGAAACACTGCATTAATGTTGATATTTTAAAAATAGCCACGACTTTTCAAAATTTTATCATATCGACTATCACATATCGGTACATAAAAATTTTCTTCTGCATATATAAACATATAAAATCCTCAACGAGTACGTTTAAATATTTGACGGTGTTTTAAATATAAAATAAAAAATTATTTAATAGACACATTACATTAATGTTGGTATTTTGAAAATAGTCATGAATTTAAAAAATTTTATCATATCGACTTTCTCATATATGTATATAAAAATTTGTTTCTGTAGATATAAATACATAAAATCTGCAACGGGTGCGGTGTAAACATTGAAAAGTCTTTTGCATAGAACATAAAAAAGTTATTTAATAGAAACACTACAATTATTTTGATTTTGAAAATAGTCATCAGTTTTCAAAATTTTATCATATAAATTTTCTCACATATCTACATAAAAATTTGTTTTCGCATATATAAGCAAAAAAAATTCATAACTGTTGTCACTCAACTATTTAACAAAGTTTGTATCTATAAAAGAAAAATATTTAATAGAAACATTACAGTAATACTCATAATTTTCATTTAATATCTATAAACATTCTACAATATTAACAATCTAATTATTTTTTATATAATTATCACAATGTTACGTCGACCGGGTCTTTTACTAGTTATTTTCAAAGTAATTCATTATTTTTGGCAAAATAACGCAAATAGTAATTTAACTTAAATTTAGGTAACGTTATCGTTTTTTATAATTTTTTTTCCATTTTCATCCTTTATGTTTTTAAACAGTTTCAACATTACCCTTCTGTTAAAAAAAACATATAGTTTATATTATTCTTTTATTTTTCTATTTTCCTTTCATAATTACCCTTTAATCCTTTCACACAAATTAGAAACATCTTATCTGGAAAACCCACAAACGTGAACACTTTGAAACTTGAAAATGCAGAAGCAAAACGAAAATTCATAATGAAACTTGAAAACGTGAAGACACGATTGTGAAGAAGAGGAAATCCCGAATCTGAAGAAGAGTAAAGTGTGAATGGGAAGACGAATCTAACAGTAGCCTACACATAATGAATAAACACAAAAAAACCCATAAAACACAAATTAGTTCTAATCAATGAATAAACACAAAATTAGATCAAAGCAATGCATACTGACATGAAAGATGAAGAAAGAAGATACAACACATAAAACTCATAATACATATAAAAATGTATGAATACTCACCACAAATTTCCTCAACCACAAAATTTCCTTCCTCTATTGGAACCCGTTTTTGTCATTATTCAAACTATATGTTTTAACGCACATAAACATTCACGTCGGCTGGAGACGAAGGAACCATAAAAAGATTGGGCGTCTGAGTTTTGTGTGCGTGATGAAACCATTGATTGCAATATTCGAGTTAGAATTTTATGTTACAGGTTCTTGCTATTTAACATGGAGGAGGAAGAAGATAACTGCAGTTTTTTTTTAATAAAACATGTAACAAAATTCACTTAAAGATAAACCGTGTAATGTTTTAAAAAAAAAAAAAATACAGGACGTAAATGAGCCAAAAAAGATAAAGAATGAAAAGTTACTTAAAAATTAAGTTAAAAGACTGGACTAAACCACAAAATTGGTCATTGTCTTTATAAGTCGCTCTCAAAGTAGTTCATGACTCTATTAATATTTCAAATTAATTTCAAACTATGTCAAACATTTCTCAATTAGATTCTTCGTTATGTGACAAAAATATAAAAACAAATATTTAATTAAGAAACTTTTGATAAAGTCGATGACTAATTTAAAAAAAAATTTACAAACACAGAAACCGACTCGATGGTTTACTCAAAAAGACTATTTGTATAATTTTGTCCATGGAGAACACCAATAATTATGAAGGATAATTTAATAAAATGTTTATATTTTTTCGATATTTTTTTTGCATTCCTTAATGCGTGTGCATAAACCTTAAACCACACAAGTTTTGAACCAAAAGGGGTATTTATTTATCAAATTTTTAAAAGAAAATGATGTCAGCCAATGAAGTATCGCAAAACTTCGATAAGTGGGGTCTACATTCTGATAGTGAAGGTTCCCTATATAAGTCCCATCAAACCCCTCATTCAAATGACCAAATTCCTTTTCTCCACAAGCCTAAAAAGTGAGAAAGGAAGGAGGAAACAACTCTCATTTTCACAAAAAGAAAAAAAACAAAACTTAATTTTCCTTCTCTACAATAATGGCAGCTTCAGTTGATAACCGTCAATTCCGTAACCTAAACGGCGTCGTTCGCACTTTCAATCCAAGCAACAATTTCATCCACGACCTGAAACCGGGTTTCCCGGTAAACATAGATCCCTTCAGCAGCGACGATGAAGAAGAAAACGACGACGCATCGAATCTCCAAGAATTAATCCGAAAAACCAACGCGGAAGTTGAACCGTCGATTCTCGACCCACGCGACGAAGGAACGTTAGATAACTGGGTCACACGAAACGCTTCCATGGTCCGTCTCACAGGGAAACACCCTTTCAATTCAGAACCACCACTCCCACGTCTCATGCACCACGGTTTCATCACTCCAGTTCCAATCCACTACGTCCGTAACCACGGTGCTGTCCCAAAAGCTCGTTGGGAGGATTGGATCGTTGAAGTATCCGGTTTAGTTAAAAACCCAACCCGGTTCACCATGGACCGACTCGTTCGTGAGTTTCCAAGCCGGGAATTACCCGTCACACTTGTTTGTGCTGGTAACAGACGTAAAGAACAAAACATGGTGAAACAAAGCGTTGGTTTTAACTGGGGTGCTGCTGCTGTTTCAAACTCCGTGTGGCGCGGCGTTTCGCTGCGCCACGTGCTTAAACGGTGTGGGATTCAAACAAGGTCTAAGGGTGCTGTTCATGTTTGTTTTTACGGTGCTGAGGATTTACCTGGTGGTGGTGGTTCGAAATATGGAACTAGTATTAAGAGGGAAATTGCCATGGATCCTTCTCGTGATGTTATTCTTGCTTACATGCAGAATGGTGAGGCTTTGGCTCCAGATCATGGGTTTCCAGTAAGGGTTATTATACCGGGTTATATTGGTGGAAGGATGGTGAAATGGCTTAAGAGGATTGTTGTTACCACTGATGAATGTGATGGTCATTATCATTATAAGGATAATAGAGTTCTTCCTTCTCATGTTGATGCAGAACAAGCCAATGAAGAAGGTAACTTTATCCTACTTATAATCACATCATAGTTTTAAATTGCAGTTGCAAATGCATGATAACCTTCAATCAATTGTTACATCTATTTTTGATTGAGATGTGACGGTAATAAGAAAAGACATATTTTTTATTTTTTTTATTTAAATTATTGAGCTTAAATATCAGATCATCACAAATCAATCACTTATGGCACGATAACTCAATCCGAAAACCTTAATATTGTGCCAAAACATGGACAAATGAAGTCGATATGACCGAAGTTATGGTTGCAGATACCTATTTGAAAGAATCTTTTTCCGATCTTATAAGACTCATATTTCAATTAAGAACCTCAATCTTAATCTTAAGTGGGATTTACATTTTTTAATATTCAAAAATTAGAATGTAATGATATAAAGTTATTGATAATTGATTAGTAGATCGCATTTTAAAAATTTGTGTGAAATACTGAATTGGAGAGATTGAATGTTTATTAGGTATTACTGTTAAAAAAAACTATAAATAAATGATTTGTACGCGTGAGACTGTATCCAAAAATATATGTCTCCCATTGTGGATGCTTTAATTTGGTTCACTTTGATACTATATCTACATTCCTTATTTTTTTTTTTCGATTGTTTTATGTTAAAAAAAATGCAATTTTATACATGTGACATTGTTTTGATTTGCTTCTACCTAAGGATTTTGTCATGTATTCTAAACTTTATTTGTCTGTGTGTGGGTGCACAGGTTGGTGGTACAAGCCAGAATATATAATTAATGAGCTGAACATAAACTCCGTGATTACGACGCCGTGTCACGATGAGATCTTGCCTATAAACTCATGGACTACGCAGAGGCCTTATATGCTGCAAGGTTATTCATATTCAGGTGAGTTTAATTTGATGTTTTCATTCAACGAAATATTCCTCATATGTTATGGAAAGCATAAATTGTGCCACAAAATATGCAGTTGAATGAGAATTTTCTTTCTTTGCATAGAAAATTTGGGATATTTTGAGGCTTTGACGAGAAAGAGAATCTCCATTAAACAATTTCTCCATTTTAATATTTTGTAACAGATTCTTTAATAAATTTAATTAAGAACAACAATTATTTTTGACAGATACTTTAATAATATTTTTAAGAACAACCAATGATACTTTTAGATCTGTCCTTGTGTTTGTACTAAAAAAGTTCTATCTTTCTCTAATCGATATTTACGTAATTGCAAGAATTTCATGTCAATTTTATGAAAATATTTGAAGTTTCTATTCACTTTTTTTAGGGATTCTATTGAAATTTTAAACATATATTAATACAAATAAATAACAAAAATTACGTTACATCTGGTTAATAAATTAAGAGGAGATACTTGTACCAAGGAAAAGAACAAAAAAAATTAACGTGCGATAATATATTTCCAAAATTAGCTCAGAGAATCAGTTGAATAAAGATATAATTAAACACTCATTTTATTTTAGTAAATTGTCAAGTAGTTTTTTTTTTTTTGCATTAGTATTAACTAATGTCAATTTAATCTATAAAGTTAAATTATTTCAGTCCTTTTTTTTTTGTGGATTTAATTATTTGTGTCCTAATGTCAAATGAGATTCATATATCTGTTAGATTTATTTTGGGTCCTAATGTCAAAGTTTTCGACATGGCATATATGTCACATCTATTTCTAATGATGATGCAAATCTCCTTAACGTGAGAGATCAAAATTACAATCAAAGTTAATTTTATTATTGTTATTGACAACTGTTATCGTGTTTTTTTTTTTTTTTTTAAAACTATGGTGACACCGTTTGACACATTGATATAGATCAAAATGGTTGGTTGGTTGGTTGGTCTTTCAAATGGTTGCTACTTGTAATTCGGTACTTTTATTTGAGAAGTTGGTATTTGGTATTTGGTATTTGGTATTTGTTAGGCAGTGAAATGAAACATGAGTGTGTTATCTCTTTTGGTTGAAAACTGACATTGGTGGTGTTACTTTGTTGTAGGGGGTGGTAGAAAAGTGACACGAGTCGAGGTAACAATGGACGGTGGAGAAACATGGCATGTGTGCACACTGGACCATCCAGAAAAACCAACTAAATATGGAAAGTATTGGTGTTGGTGCTTTTGGTCTATAGAAGTTGAGGTGCTGGACCTTCTTGGAACCAAGGAGATTGCTGTAAGAGCATGGGATGAGGCACTAAACACCCAACCTGAAAATCTTATTTGGAATGTTATGGTAAATTTTTCATTCTTTTTTTCCATTTAAATTAAGATAGCTAGTATATTGGTTATTTTTCTGTACTATAAATTTAGTGTTAGGAAAACAAGTTGCTTTTTAAGAAAAAAAAAAAAGCAGAATTTTGCAAAGAAATTGACTAACTAAGATATATAGTAATTAATCTCCACTTGCTCCTCAAGTATTGGATCTCATATTCTACATGCAGAATAAAAAAATTGTGAGCCTTCACTTTGCTATCAGCAGCCTAATATATCATATTGATACTTTTCAGATTAAAATGATACCATCATATTCTATATGGTTTCTTTTTTCTTCACAGCAACCAATTTAGACTTATTCTACGGATAATATTAAAGTTTAATATTGACATACTGTTAGTGTAAAAACATATAAATCATTAGGTAGATAACAATCAAAAGGTTACAATTGTGATTGATTGACAATATAATCTTTTGTATACGGTTAATGTATATAAATTAAATGCATAATATAATTTTAATATGATGTGACTTATATATATTTTTAATTTTTTTTAAAAGTTAAAAGTGTCATTTTCATTCAATATACACAACTATGATTAATTAAAGGCCACAAATCAATTGTGATACAATTTGCACACTACTTACCTATCATTGGCCCAGTTAATGGCATCATTATTTTATAAGTATCCATGAAATGACTTGGCTAAAATAAACACACAATAATTGATGTATATTGTCAAGTGTTGTCAATATTATTTCTTGAATTTGAATGGTGTTGGGAATTTACAGGGCATGATGAACAACTGTTGGTTCAGGGTAAAAACAAACGTGTGTAGGCCCAACAAAGGAGAAATTGGTATAGGGTTTGAACACCCAACACAACCAGGTAACCAATCAGGTGGTTGGATGGCAAAAGAAAGACACTTAGAAAGATCACAAGAAACCAAACCAATTCTCAAGAAAAGTATCTCTACTCCATTCATGAACACATCTTCAAAAACATACTCACTCTCTGAAGTTAAAAAACACAAAACCCTTGATTCTGCTTGGATCATCGTCCACGGCAATGTCTACGACTGCACCCGCTTCCTTAAAGACCATCCCGGTGGCTCTGACAGCATCCTGATCAATGCTGGCACTGATTGTACCGATGAATTCGAAGCTATCCACTCCGACAAAGCCAAGAAATTGCTCGAAGACTATAGAATCGGCGAACTTGTTGCCACTGGCTACGTATCGGATTCATCGTCACCAAATAACTCCATGCATGGAAA
This sequence comes from Medicago ruthenica, assembly GCA_018208015.1. Lineage (NCBI taxonomy): Eukaryota > Viridiplantae > Streptophyta > Magnoliopsida > Fabales > Fabaceae > Medicago > Medicago ruthenica. The sequence continues at coordinate 43,666,866 of CM031375.1, forward strand.
TTCTGAATTTACTCATCTTGCTCCTATTAAAGAAATCATGGCTCTTAACCCACGTGAGAAAATCCCATGCAAGCTCATTGCAAAAACCTCAATTTCACATGATGTTAGACTTTTCCGTTTTGCATTACCCTCTGAAGATCAATTATTGGGACTACCGGTCGGGAAACACATTTTCCTATGTGTTACCGTCGATGGAAAATTGATTATGCGAGCTTATACGCCAACAAGTGGTGTCGATGAAATTGGGTATTTTGAATTAGTTGTCAAAGTTTACTTCAAAAACGTGCACCCCAAGTTTCCTAATGGTGGAATCATGTCTCAATATTTGGACTCCCTTACTATTGGCTCAACATTGGAAGTAAAAGGTCCCGTGGGACACATTGAGTATCTTGGTAGAGGAAATTTTTTGGTCCATGGGAAACAAAGATTTGCAAACAAACTAACATTTTTTGCCGGTGGGACCGGAATCACACCGGTTTATCAAGTGGCGAACTCGATTTTGAAGGATGCCAATGATCAAACTGAAATGTATGTTGTTTATGCAAACCGAACAGAGGATGATATATTGTTGAGGGAAGAGTTGGATGAGTGGGCAAAGATTTATAGTGATAGGTTCAAGATTTGGTATGTTGTGGAAAATGCAAAAGAAGGATGGGAATATAGTGTTGGATTCATCACGGAGAGTATTATGAGGGAGCATGTTCCATTGGCTGGTGAGGATACTTTGGCATTGGCTTGTGGGCCACCACCTATGATTCAGTTTGCTGTGCAGCCTAACTTGGAAAAGATGGGGTACGATATTAAGAATGATTTGCTTGTGTTCTAGGGAAAATAATGGATATTGTGTATGGTATACGTATAATTGTATTATTATATGTGTAAGTGTATCAATTGTTATTTGTTTGCAGTTTGGTTACTTCATTCTTTGTAAGGAAAACAAAAAAAATTAAAATTTGTAAGAGGCTTTACTCTTTGCTAGCTTCTGATCAGGCTTTGATGTAGTTAGGTAGTCAAGATTTTTTGACTGCTTAGTAATGTAAATATAAATTATATGTCCAATTTCCATTTCCATTTTTCATGTACAAATATCTGATATAAACAGGAATTTAATCAGCTTCAAATATATCTTGATATGACAGATTTTAATATTTCTAAACCATTCAATAGTTTTTTTGTATTAAATTGTTTTATCTCAATTCTTATTTGAAATTGAAAGTAATTGTTATATGAATTATGCATATCTTTTTTTTTTAAGAGTATATGCATATTTTATGATTATAAGAGTATATTAATTATAGGCTAACTAGCACAAGGAGTGCAAAGCAGCCACAAACCAACGGAACAGTTGCTTGTACTATAAGTAATGGCCACACAAACAAAACTATAAGTCGAGTGGCCGCCTGAGGATAATTCTTTCATCGTCGTAACTATAAATCCAACTCATTTAGGCACACAAACAAAACTATACGTTAATCAATATTTTTAATAATAAATTTATTTTTTCTATTTCAACCTTTTTCCATTTTGAGTGGGCTTAATTTATTTAAATTTTAAATTGGGAATGAATAAACATCGCTCTTGCACTTAGTTTAGACATAGCAATGTTAAAGTAATTGAAAAATAAAAAGTGAGGTATCATATACTTTTCTTTCTAGCAATGACTCCACACTTCTCTCTCTCTATCTCTCTCTCTCTCCTCCCTTTTCTCACACTCTCTCTCCCTCTCTCTCATCTCTTCATCTCTCTTAAAAAAGTAAAGTAAAATAAATAAAAGAGTCCGTATTGAAAATATTGTGAAAGAGAATACATTATGATCATTTCTTTTCAATAAGTCCTTAAAATTCATAAATCTTTTGAAATCTTATAAATTCATAAAATCATTTCAAATCCTTTAAAATCTTATAATGTAAATCCATTGAAATACAAATTGTAAATCTGGTTAGTCTTTTAAAATCTTCAAAATTATTAAAATCCTACAAAGATTTTTAAAATCCTTAAGACTTTTTTAAACAAAAATTGTCTATTGTGAATTCGGGTAACTTCAAACCTCACATCAATAAAATTTAGATTCGTGGGACAAGTATTAATGGAAACCAATAACCAAAATAACCACAAACAACAACAACAATCAAGTTCTAATCTAGAAACCAGGTGTAAAGCAAAATCACAATCGAACCAAAGAATAACAAGATAAAGAGAGTAGAGAAAAGATAACAACACCAAGAAATGTTTACCCAATTCGGTCCAACAATGACCTACTCTAGGGGAGAGATTGATCTCTCCAATCCACTATCAATGAGTTCTTTATAAAGAGATACAAAAGGGTTACAAGAAATTAGCTTCCACAAGCTCTCCAAGAACAAACCTAATTTCTACCTTTTTCCCAATCTCTACGCATGAACAATACACTCAATGATTTTCACTCTCCCAAGGTGTTTCCCAATTGTTTCCCAACTCTAGAATTTAACCCCAAAAGAGAACCAACCCTTAGCCTTTGATTTCGTAAGGATCTTCTCTTTTGGTTTCCCAAGACTCACCCAATCAAGTTGCTCACAAATGACTCTCCACTCATGTGTTTCCCAACCCTGTGAATCTCTCCCCAAAAGGCACCAACCCTTTCCCAAGAGCCCACTCTTTTCGTTCTCAAAGATTCACATCTTGACGCTTTGAACCTCACCCAAAGACCCTCAACCTTTAGTATCTAAATGCCCTAAAAGTTCTCTCCTTTGGTTTCCATGAGATTCACCAAGCTTACCCAACAAATGAGTCAAAGGATGCTTATGCAGTGTTCAGATCCAGGCAAAATCGTGTCACGATTTGCCAAAATCGTGCTACGATATAACTCGTACACGGTACTGTATTGCACCCTTATCCAAAAATCGTTTCACGATTTGCTTCCAGAAACACACCCATATTCTAACTTCAAAATCATGACTACATCGGGTCACGGTGCCAAAATCGTGTCACGATTTAAGACTTCCATCACACTAAATTTAAGTCATTCCTGAACATTGTCTTTTAAAATCCTAATCCATTACCCCGCCAAATTTAGTAAATTTATTGGACGATTGTTATATGAGTTTGATTGCGGCTGATTGAACAATTTGTTGGACGGTTTAATTTATTTTTTGGCCGAACATATTAGTGTAGGGGTCTATATTTTAGTGTAGGGGTCCATATTTATTTACTCTATGGTAACCAAAATTACAATTCTAACTTTTTTTTTATTCTCTTTTGTCATAATATCGACTTTTGATATTTAGGAATCTTTTTTTTGACAAGGATATTTAGGAATCTTGACCCATCTTAAAATAGCAAGTAGTAATTTTCATTACAAGACAACCCATCTCAAATTATTTGTTTATACAACTAATAAGTTATTAAGATTGACACCAAATTATAATAATATCAGTAAGTCCATTAAGAATGATATTTTTATAACAAGTGAATTAGTGGGACGTATTGCTCTGGATGTGAAAGAATAAGTGTATACAATAATTTTCAACTCACTAAGGACAAAAAAGATTGATTGTAAAATAAAAAGTCAAAAAAAATTTGGTAGATGACAGAGTTAAGTTAACTTTTATACATATAGAACTCTCATCTGCAGAAGAAATAATAATATCTTAAACTTTGGCCATCTTGTAGTGTGTATAGTTTTTTTCTTTCTTCTAGTTTGGTATATTTGTTTATTTTTCTAAAAAAATATAGTAATAACAATTCGATATATTATAGTGTAACTTTGTTAACGCTTTAGGGAGAATAAGTTTTTATCATCAACACCACCCTTAGTTCATCCAAAAGAAAAACAATTATTTTCGAATTAAGTATTTATAAAAAAATATGTTAAAAATGGTCAATCCTATATACCTTAATTTATTTTTTGGTTACACTATATACCTTAATTTCAATTACATTGAAGAAGTAAAATCTGCGCATAAAAGATGTATTGATTTATTAAAAAAAAAAAGAGCTCTTTTTTTTCTTTTTACATTAAAGAGAGAGAGCTTAGATTTTGCTATAAGAGTAAAACTATACATCTTGGCACCTACAAACATGAGAGTTGAAAGTGTCAAATGGTTTTGTAGGGTTGGAGGGATAACTATGTAAGGGCTAGAGAGGGTCACGTACTCTTTTTGTTTGTTAACTCACTATAATTTAAGATTTCCTTTATAAGTCAAGTATGCACTCCAAGATACTAATCCGTCCCAAAATATAAGCAAAAATGAGTCAACATAAGTTGATGTATTTGGTACAAATTTTGAATCAAATACATTAACTTTTATTGACCAATTTTTACTTATATTTTGGAACGGAGGGAGTATCTCCATATGGCCTAGATCTTTGGACCTGTTATGGAACTAACCCATCTCCATATGGCCTAGATCTTTGGACCTCTTATGGAATTAAACCTCAATTCAGAATATTCAACACCTCTATTAATGTTTATGACAACTAGTTATTAATATTTCTCATAACATTTTAAGAAAATGTTAATGAGTGCCTCCGGGGCACTCTTTAAGACCTTTAAATGGTAACTTTTTTTGAAAATTTATGTAATCAATGCATTGAAAATTAAAATATTTGACTTTTTTATGGAATAATTTATTCTTTTGAAATGTTTAAAGAGTGTCTTGGATGCACTCGTTAATAAAACCCAATATTTTATTGGTTTGCTATTGATTTGTTTATGAGAACTATCATATATTCAAATAAACACACACGAAAATATATATATATGGTGACTCGGGTTTGAATCAGAGATTTCACACAAAACATCTTTAAAGTCAAACCGCTAAGCTATAACAACCAGAACAAATTGAAAAATATCTTCTATCGCCCTACTATACTACTAATGATGATGAGATATTTCGACATAAAAAACATGGATTGATCTCTCAAAAATGGTCCAAAAATAAACCATTACTCTTTTTAGTAAATTTTTTTTATAGTAATAAAAATAAAGAGTAAATATAATATTTTATTAAAATTTACTAAAAATTTCTACATATTTGTTAAAGATTGTTTGGGACATATATCATTTTATTTATTTCAATTAACATTTCAATGAACTATTTACAGTATCCAATTTGTTGATAAAATAAAAACTAGAGGCATACTTAGATTTTTTTTTTTTTTTTGGTTTTGAAAGAGGCATACTTAGATATTTTATGTCAAAAGAGACATACTTAGATATTAATTAGTTACCCCTCAAAAAAGATATTAATTACTTAGTTGAGTGCATAGATTTTCTGGTTCTCGACGACTCTGAACGCAAAGAGGCACAGCTTCACCCCCCACCCTTCACATTTGCATGAGGTCATATGTTGTTTGGTATGCGGAAAGGTCACTTAACTATATGTCATCTAGTTTCCACAAACACACATGTGCCCTTTCTTACGTATATTTCTTTTGTCCCATTAAGGAATCTCTGTTATCTCCCATGTATCTTATCTTATATACAGTCCATATGTTTATTTTGATTAATAAAATAATTTATTTTGCTTTTTACAAAAGGAATTGCTGAAAAATCAGGAACGCGTCCTCTAAAAATACAGGACCAGTTGGATAAGATGATAAAAGATCTTACTCTTGATTCGAATTTAGTTTTAAAAATGTAATAGTGTTAAATTTTTTGACTACTTTGTCAACAATCAATTTTTGTTGTTTCTTTGTTCGAACATTTATGTTTACTTTTAGGTAAAATTTCTCTTGTCATCCCTTTATATGTTTCTTCAATTTGTATATGAATTTTCAAGATTTAAACACATGGTTTTATGTCAAATGTAAACTTTTAGTATTTAAATCTACGATCTTTCAATTTTTATATGAATTTTACATTTGATGTTTGAAAATCCATATGCAAATGTATCAAAATAACATAAAAAAATGATAAAGGACAGAATTGTTAGCTGAAATTAATTAAGAGATGAGGGATATAATTTAGCCTTACTTTTAAGCACCATTCATAATGTGTTTTTCGTTTCAATATTATAACCTACTTTTGTTTGACCGGATTATTTTGCTGCGTGTTGTTTTCCTGAATATTTTTATGTAAACTAGGTAGATGATTGGTAACATTTTTTTTTTAAGAAGCTAAAATGAAATTATATTACCTAAGAGTCAAGACTTCCCCGTATAAGGTGAGTCAGGAAGAAAATGCTAAATCAAAATATTACATAGTCAAGGAAATGGAACGTGCAAAAAAGAGAAAATGCAAATTCCAGATTAAGTTATAGCTCCCAAACACATTATTGGATTAAGCCACCACGGATGCTAATCAAAATAGAAAGTATCGTATTTAACTTTCAACCACCAAAAAGTTTGTAGCTTAATTTTGTTGAGCAATTGATGTAGAGAGTGTTCCTAGAGCTTGAAAATTTGACCGTTTCATCAGTTATATATCACCAAGACGCAAGATAGCCATAAAAGATACATAGCTGAACGATAATATTTTGATGAACCTCCTAGATGACCGAATTGATGTAAATGATTTGTGATGAGGGTTGGATTTGCCATAACATACCCTAATAAAAGTGAAACCAAAGTCCAAATAGAACCGAAAAAATTATAGAACAAATGATTAATGTCCTCATTTGATCCACAATCACCTGCGCATAATTGTTGCTAATTCTGAAGTATGCCTCACTGAAAAAGATTATCAGTAGTAGAAATGTGATTCTGAAGAAGACGCCAATCAAAGAGACTGACTTTTAAAGGAACTGCCTTGTGCCAAATGATGTCTGAAGATTCCTGAGTTGTAACATTTTCCAAAGTTGTCAAATAGCGATAGATTCCATTGCCACCAGTTTGACACACACACCAACATACAAACACAATATTATGCAACAAAGCACTACACTCCTCTACCTGCTCCACATACTAGGCTAATAAGCGTCGACGCCATGTCCACGCCTCCCCATCCTCCCCCATCCTAAATGATTCATCTCTGAAACTGACACCATTTTGTTCTCAGCTAACTCAAAGAGTCGACTAAATATATCCTCTAAAACTACCCCTTCAACCAAGAGTCCCACCAAAACAACGTTGATGATCCATTGCCGACACAATGACCCAAGTTATCCAAGAACCAATTCCCTACCCCCAAACTGACCCATTCACTAATGCCAGACAGGTTTTTCCACCAAACCGAATCAAACCTTCCACCTACACATATCCTACCTCCAACTTCTCCATAACGCGTTCTAAAACTCTATACCACAATCTATCCCTTTGTTCTCTCAACCTCTAGCGCCACTTTCCCAAAAGAGCCACATTTATAACAGACTGACACAAAGTGTCTGTCTAAACACAAGTTTTGTTATAAATGTAGAAAGTCAAACACATTAATGTTTGTCTTGACACCGGTATATAGGAAAGGAATAGAGGATTTTAGGCTGATTTTTCATTGTTCTAATTTGACCCTTGATTTAATATTTTTTTTACCATTTTATAATATTATCTAAAAATTTGATTACAAAATTAGTTAAATCTGATAATAATTGAACAATCAAGATCAATATCTTATTCAAAAAAAGATTAATAATAAGTGAGTTTATTTTGATTTTTTTAAAAATTATTTGAGTGTGGTATATAATTAAAATTTTATAACGTGATGTGATAATATAGATATACAATTAAATGTAGTAGCACGTTAGTGTTGTGTTTCAACTGACAATGTCGAATATTGTACTCCTTCATTCGAGTTCGAATTTGGAAGTTCAAGTTATTTGTATGAATTTCTTTTGCTCGTCACTTCGTCTTCGAGAAAAAAAGTTAATTTTTTATTTTTATTTTATTTTATAGAAAGCTGTATGAATATTATTTTTAGAGGAACAACAAAGTTGTGTTATTATTTAATTATTTTTTTTAACACAATAGTTTAATTTAAATAACACAATAGCTTAACTTTGTATTGGATTATTATTTAATTTTGAACTAGAAATAATATATCACAAATTCACAAGTCTACATCGTTGAATTTGTTGACCAACATCAAGAGATCTTGCTAGCTAATACATGTAAGCTAGTTGTCTGACTGTGTCAACCACTGAAGCAAGTGTGTGTATATATATATATATATATATATATATATATATATATATATATATATATATATATATATATATATATATAATTCAAAACCAGCGTTTAAACAATCAGCTTAAAGACAAAGGAAAACAAATAGAGCTAGAAACTAGTAATAAAGATAAAGAAACCATAGAAACTAGTGATAAAAAGTATTTTAATAGCATTGAAAGAATTATTTCTCATAAATGGTTTAGCAAAATAGATCTGGTTCTTCCAGATAGAACTTATGAAATGATATCATTAATAGATTCTGGTGCAGATTTAAACTGCATTAGAGAAGGATTAATCCCTACCCAATATTATGAGAAAACTACAAAATCATTAAGAGGTGCTAATGGTGCTAGGCTACAAGTTAATTTTAAGTTATCTTCTGCAAAAATTTGCAAGGATAAAGTTTGTTATAATACATCTTTTTTATTAGTTAAAATATTAATGAAGATATTATTTTAGGAACACCCTTTTTAGCTCTATTATACCCTATAACCGTTAATGAAGAATCTATTACTACTCAATCTTTAGGTCATACTATTAAATTAGAAGAAAATTCCTATCCATTGACATCTCCTGACTCAAAGTTATGATGGCTTGTAGGTATATTTGAAGAAGCTGAAGATGCAGAAGACCTTACAACAATAAAACTTGACAACATAACTTATGATTTAATGTTAGATCAAATGCTTAGTTTAGGACTTAGGATTTAGTTTCGTTTATTATTCTAGCTTGTTTTAGTAATTGTTCTATCTAAAATATATTGTAAGCTTGTTTTATAATATATTTGAGATGATTTTGTTTTATGTTTTTCTTTGCATTCATAATTTTAACCTGCATGCATGTTTTTTTGTTGATGACAAAAGGGGGAGTAGAAATTAAGTATTTGAACTGAGCCTTACACAGAAGCTTAAGGAATCTATTTAATTTTGTTAATGTTTTTTTTTAAGTTATAAAAATTTTGAAAATGAAAAAATATTGAGCTTAAACGTTAATCTTATCAGAACTGATGGGATATCAGACTGGTTTTAACCGGAGCATGCAAACCTCTGTGTGATCATAGTCTGATGTCTTGATGGGTATTAGATTGGACTTAATCAGAGCTTACAAACCTCTGTTTGATCAATTTGATATCTTGTTGATGTTCTGATATGCTTTATTGATTATTTCTTCTAATGCGCTCAAGAGTGGTTAAGAATGAATTTAATTAACTGGGAATAGGACTTAGGGGGAGCTTGCAAACCTCACCTTAATGGACCTATAATAGACTTAAGGGGAGCTTGCAAACCTAATACCCTAAAGTCTAGCTGTTAGTTAGATTAACAACAATTGTTCAAAATACTTGTGTTAGTCATCATCAAAAAGGGGGAGATTATTGGAACAAGAAGTGTCTTAGACAATTCCACTAATGTTTTAATGATAACAAAGTATTGAAGAATAGTTGGAATACTAACATATGTTCAGTGTGCAGAATCATAGAAAGATCTATCATTAAGGAAAAATATATGAAGAACATCATTAAGGAACAAGAGAAGCTAAGAAGACAATGATAGAAGACCAAAGGAAGGTCAACCATAAGTCAACGTCCTTGGAAGACGGGTACCACATAGATTTTGGAGAGGTGACTCAACAGACTATGTGATGGTCATCAGACTCAGAAGAAGACTCTGCAGACTTGGATCACCCTCAGACTTGAGTAAGTTATGAGGGACCCAGAATCCACGTAGGCTCTGTCCTATTCTGTGAACTGTCACTATCAAGGTTTTGATAGGTGCAGTTCTTTTGTCGTCTTCTGTCTACATGCATAATCAGACAAAGGACATCAAGAACAAAGAAAGCAACAAATAATTCTTCTTTCGGCAAAGAGAAATTCAACGGGCTTATACATATCAGGCAAAGGCCAACATTCTTGATCAAAGCTTCTCAACGACTCTACTCAACGAATCTATTTGCGCTAACAATCTTCTCCAAGGTCTCTCAAATCCCTGCCTATAAAAGGAGCTGAAGACCACGAAAAAGATTAACAAGACTCTGTTATTTGAAAGTGACAATACTCTGTCAAATTCAAATAGCACAAAACACTTAGGATTTTTGTATTCAAGTTTATATCTTAGAAATCCTAGAGTTGTAGAGAGTCTGTTCATTTGTTCATATACACCAAACATTGTTAAATCAGGTGGCCAACAAATTAGAAGTCTTTAGTTGCAAAGCTAAAGCATATAAGTTTCTTGGTGAAACCTTGAGCAACTAGAAGTCTCTTAGGTGAGTCCTTAGAGCATTGGAAGTCTCTTGCCTGCGTGCTTGAGCACTAGTAAGTCTCTTGAGTAGTCCTTGAGAAAGGAGGTCTTTAGGAGTGTCCTAGAGCAGGAAGTCTTAAGTTGTGTGCTTAAGCAAGGAAGTCTTTAGGAAGAGTCCTAGCGCAGGAAGTCTAAAGCAGGTGTGCTTGAGCATAAGAAAGTCTCTTGGAGTAGCCCTTGAGCAATTGTAATCTAGAGTGATTATAGTGAAATCCCTTGGAAGTGCAAGGGGAATGGACTACTCCTGGGTTGTAGGAGGAATCAGTATAAAAATTGCCTTGTGTCTGCTTTCTCTCTCTCTCTCTCTCTCTCTCTCTTTCTCTCTATCTATCTCTTTGTCTTTGTGTTTTGAATTATATCCGCATCAATCAGACACTATATCAAAATATGTATACCTCAGATTCTGAACAGCTTTTGAACACCAAGAAAAAGAAACTAGAAAAAGCCAACACAATTCAACCCCCCTTCTTTTGTTTTTCTAACCTTCACGAAGGACGGAAGCGGAACCCCCTAAAAGACTCTAAGGGCACCCGATGCTCGAAGACATCCTGTAGAGCTCCGCACATGGACCAAACGTCAACCACTCCAAGGCGTGTCACCTGAACATGCATACTAAACTACCTTGCACGAGAACGCACCACAGCGCGCCTTCGCACATCTGACATCGTAAATGGGTCCCCTAATCACACGCCGCGTATCCCGGAGGCAGTCATTCTTGAATGCACCTATATAAGGATGAGTTAGCTTCACCCTCAAGGTACGATTCACATTACACACATTTTTCACGCAATCTTTCTCAGATCCATTACTGACTTGATCGTCGGAGTGCTAATGTGCCTCCATGCACCTTTTGTTCCACCTCGAAGACTCATCGCCACCGTACCGGAGCACCTTCTGCCACCGTTGTTCATCGGTTCCTCACTGGACAGATCAACATTCAACATGTGAATAATTATGTTGTTATGTTGATTGTGCATTATTCATACAAATAACTTTATCGTTGTCCAACAATATTTTAAGAAAAATGTTTTCGCTTTCTATTATGAAAGGTTCAAAAATTAACTAAAAAATGTTGGTGATTTCCAAAATAATGGAATCACTTTAGAACCAAAAGTTGTAACTCTTTATTTCTTTAGGTTCCAAAAGTTGTAACTCTTCATGGGAATCATTCATATACATTGGAACATTCATTGCTAGCAGAAGAAGATGAAGTCTCTTCTTACAACGCTGAAAGTGGCATACGTTTTGAACATGACAAGGCCAATGGAGAAGGATGATGAAACCGTTGCTGAGACAAGAGACAGACTGAAATGGGAAAACGATGATTACATATGCTTGGAACATATCCTGAATGGTATGTTTGACTCTCTGTTCGATATCTACCAGAGTAGCCATTCTGCAAAGGACTTGTGGGACAAACTGGAGACCAGATACATGCGTGAAGACGCAACAAGTAAGAAATTCCTTGTCTCGCATGGGAGGCAACCCATGGGTTTTAGTTTAGTTTAGTTAGATAAGTGAATAATAAGATGAATCCAAGTTGATAAACACCATAATCTACCCCCACCCCCATATTTTCATGCTAAATTTTCTGTAGGTACACATCATTTCATGATCAGGCGTATGTACACGCCCCCTGCTGACCCCGACGTTGATTGATCTGTTAGGTAGTGTTTTTCCTTTTCTTTTATTTCATTGAGGTCAATGTCAGTTTTAAGTGTGGGGGAGGAATTTCCCACCTTAACAGTCTAATTTTTTTTTCTTTGTTGTTTAATTTTCATGCTTCTTGAACCAACAAATATTGTGTCATAATTTCATATTTTCTGCTTCTCAAATTTAAGGCTGAGTTTGATGATGATTATGTGCACGAAAACACCTTCTGCTTTTTGAGTTTTACTAAACCCACATCAGTTTCATTGTGAACCCTTCTCTCTGAGAAATTCACAAAGTTGCAGTCTTTGAGTAAGTGTGTAGATTGGTATTTTAAGGAATGTTGTGTCTAACTTTAGGTGGTAAAATTTGTCTTCAAAATTTCAAACAGAAAGTAGTATAAGTTAGTGTGGGGAATATAAGTAAATTGTTAAAATAAGGTGTAAATAAAAGGGGTCAAAGCACAAAAATATAAGGCATTGACTTGGGTTGGTATGACTCACCATCACTAACTTCCCGGGGATGATATGGTTACCCTCAAAAATAAAAACGCTTCTGCAATTCCCCATAAGCTAAGCGAATAAACACCACGAAGTGACAAAATGGCCAAAGAAAAGAATTCCCACCTAGTTTATATGAAATGAAAGTGAAATTTTGTCGGTGAGTTTACTTTTAAAGTTAGAATCTATTTTCTTCATAATGCTTTTTTTACACAGGAGCAATAAAAGGGCTGGACTTCACACTTACACACACTTACTTGAAACTGTTGTTGGGCTGATATGATTCATGAAAAGCGTCTAGGTTTTGATAAGTGCGTCCTGAGAACAAAGCCTTAAAAAATAAAAATGCGATGAATTTTGGTTGATTATGTCTTTTCTAAATTGTGTTGCTAACGTCTCTTGCCTTTTGCTTGAGGAGAAGCAATGGTTCAAGTGTGGGGGAGTTTGATAACATATAGAATACACTGTCTAAGTAACTTAATTTTTTATATGTTTTAGGGTCATTTGTCGTGTTCTGCATGATATCTGCTGGTATTTTGATGTGTTTCAGGAACCTAGGTTGTAGAAAACAAAAATAAAGAAAAAAACGGTGAAAAAGGAAAAAAAAAAAGCTAAAAAAGTCAACAAGTCAAATGGGAAGTCAACACATATAGTCAGGTTGAAGAATTCCTCCCCACTTTCAGAAACAGTTACCTCCACCTCCTCTATTTTCTCCACCTCTTGGGACACTATTAGAAGCACTCCCTGATAAATTTGTTGCCTATAAATAGAATTCTACAATTTACTGTGATGGACATATAGAATACGACAGAAATACTTTACTCCAATTGAAAAACATTTTGCCACCGTATAATTTACTAGTCTCAAAAACCTTTGTTTATTTGCAATATTAAATTTAGTAGTAAACCTCTTATTCATTCCAATTGTTGTTTCCTTATTATTATCCATTAAAATTAAATTAGTTTCCTGTACTGTTGTTTCAATTCCAATATTACCTTGTTGCTACACATGTACATCGTAACTCCAATTAAAGGATTATCAACTGTTGCTGCGGTTTAGAATTGGTTATTCCATTCCATCGTAACTCTAATTCTGATTCCATTCAATTGGTTATTTCACGGCAATTGCAGGTTTAATTTCATTCTTTTTAATTACTTTTGAATGAGTCCACCAATTATCAGTTTTGTGCATAATTTAATTATGTCTCAGTAGATTTTTATAGAGTCCGGAATTATGATGAACATCGTCGTACCAATGTTATTTTGTTAAGTTGTATGATTAGAAATTGTAACGGGAATCATTTTTAAGTTTGAAAATTCTGATTTTTAACGATAAATATTTACGGTGAAAGCTGGTATAACGCGATACTGATTTCATTTTTAAAGAGTGAAACTTGTATCTGACCGTAGTAAATTCAGAAATTGATTTTAAAATTCAGCGACAGCGTTTTCATAATTAATTTAGAAATTACTAATTTGTAATTCTGGCCAGGCAATGAGACAGATTAACAGGTTATGAACCAGCAGGTTTTGAACAATACGCAGGGCACAATAATTTGCTTAAAACAGAGCACACACACAAACACAACACAAGCAGCAAAATAAAGTGCAGGAAAGTAAAAGGCACAAAGGTTTGTTAACCCAATTCGGAGTAAACACCTCCTACTCTGGGGGATACCAATCCAGGAAGGAAATCCACTATAGGATTTAACCCTTAAGACTCAAGACACTGACTCCCAGTTCCCAGCCTAAGCAATTAAACTCCTCCTAGTCTGATTTCTACCCAACTCTTGAGTATTAGAAAACCTCTAACTTCCTATTCAAGTAACTAAACCCAGTCACTTGAACAACCCTTAACAATACCCTGTTTTTGAACAAACTTCAATAACAAACCTTCATTCGTACCTACAGGCTTAGAATGAAGTTACAACTCAATAACAAACCTAAACCAACTCAAACTGAGTGGTGCACAATAAAAACTCTAAGTTTAAAAACAAAGACTCTATTTCTGAATTATACTCTGTTCTACGTATGTCTTCAAAACACAGCAGCAATCCTCCTTTTATAACCTTCAGTCTTGCAGTATAAATAACAAACTAATCTTCAGAATTGATTTGATACTGAAATAGGATTGGTCCAATAAGGAAACAAATAAAACCACCTTGTATCTTTTAAAGATAATATTAGGAAAATACGTGTTTCATAACTTTGAGTCAAATCTTCAATAAAATCTTCTCCAAATTAGACAGCATTCTAGAAGCAATTATATAAAGATAATTCCTTGTTAAATCTCCCAAGATACGCAAAAAAACAATTCTAAAAACCCAGCTTCTGATGTGGTCAACAGAAGTCAACGCGGGCATCAGAACCTGAAAACAGCTTCTGAAGAGCTACAGTGCTTCTGATGAGGCATTCAGCTTCTGATGTAAATTTCAGCTTCTGAACAGCTTCAAATGAGAAAACTTGTAACTGAAGAAATGTTCTAATCATGGAGATGCTACTATTTAATACTTTGGTTTTGCCAAAATATGCAGCCAACATCACAAGACTCAACAATCTCCCCCTTTGGCAAATTTTTGGCTAAAACCATCCAAGTTCTTCAATCATCAACTTAGCAATGAAGAACTCCACAATAACAATCAAACCAAACATAGCTAAGAGTTTGTAGCAGCGGATACAGCTATGTTACACACCAGCTTCAGCTTCTGAACAGCCTGAAGCACACATAAGAGCTACTGATCAACTCCTGATCAACACAAACACTCCCCCCTGAAACTTCACAAATACATAAACCAACATTTAAGCTTCACTACACTCCCACTGCAACTCAGCTTCTCATACAAACTCCCCCTTACTACTGAACTACAGAGAAATGGTATCAGAGCATATCAGAAGCACACTTTATGGTATCAGAGCACACTTCAGGAGCTGAGCACAATTGTTCTTCAGGACCACACTTCAGGATCACAGCATCACTCAGGATAACAACTATCATGTACTCCCCCTGAGACACATATTCTCCCTTGATCATATCTGGACATATCTTGTTGCTGCAAAGGTTCTTCAGGAGCATAATGCTTGGTATCAGAGTAAAACTAGTCACCTTATGAATCAATGGCACACATTCTGAACAACTCTTGTCTGAACTTAAACATAGATTTTCTCCCCCTTTTTAGCCATAAAATTATGACAAACAATAGTCTTCATATAGGGAAAATAAGTAACACAGATCCTTGAGAACATATCAGACTTAGACTCTGGTTCAGGATCACACTTAGCACAGGCACAACTGGCAGGTACTCTATCTTCCTCACATCCAGTTTGCAGTAATTGCTATAATTCTTCATATAAACACACACCTAACTTGCTTCTCAGATTCTCAAACTGTTTAGCATCTAATGCCTTTGTGAATATGTCAGCAATTTGATTCTCAGTGTCCACATGTTCATGCTGAATTGTCTTATCCTCCACAAGATTTCTGATAAAATGATGTATGATGTCTATGTGTTTAGTTCTGCTGTGCTGTATTGGGTTCTTAGAGATGTTGATAGCACTCAAATTGTCACAAAATAAGGTCATATTGCCTTGTTTCATGTTGTACTCCTCCAGCATCTGTTTCATCCAAATCAGTTGTGAACAACTACTCCCAGCAGCAATGTACTCAGCTTCAGCAGTTGACAATGAAACACAATTTTGTTTCTTGCTGAACCAAGAAATTAAGTTATTTCCTAAAAAGAAACAACCTCCTGAGGTGCTCTTCCTGTCATCAGCACTTCCAGCCCAGTCAGCATCATAATATCCCATCAATTCAGAACTTGAACTATGAGAATACATGATTCCATAGTCACTTGTGCTATTCACATACTTCAGGATCCTTTTAACTTGTGTCAGATGACTCATCTTAGGATCAGCTTGATATCTTGCACTTACTCCAACAACAAATGTGATATCAGGCCTGCTTCTGATGTGGTCAACAGAAGTCAACGCGGGCATCAGAACCTGAAAACAGCTTCTGAAGAGCTACAATGCTTCTGATGAGGCATTCAGCTTCTGATGTAAATTTCAGCTTCTGAACAGCTTCAAATGAGAAAACTTGTAACTGAAGAAATGTTCTAATCATGGAGATGCTACTATTTAATACTTTGGTTTTGCCAAAATATGCAGCCAACATCACAAGACTCAACATAATTTTCAAAAACGATATTTTAAACTCATAGTCGGATACGCGAAAGCGGGCGTCTGTGAGTTTACAATACAGTTCCGGCTGTACGAAAGCAAACGAAACCTTTAAATTAAATTTCTACAAAAAATAACTTTTTGCACGTAAATTGATTATTTTTCAAACGGACTTTTGAAGTTGAAAGGTGTACGCGCGAAAGAGGTCGATTAGATTACAAAGTCAAAAATTCAGTGTCGTACACGCAAAAGCTGGCGACCCGTTTAATTTAATCCTTTTTACGCGCAAAAATATTATCCTGTTATAATAATAAAATATAACTTAAAAAGTACTCAAGGTCGACGCGAATTATGTTTCGGTCTCTTGTCATTAAAAATAATTAAAAACTACTTATTTTTCCAAATTTGCAACCAAATTAATTAGCATCGCCTTAGATAAACATCGTGACAATAGATAACGGTACTTGACATTGGTCTCTGTGAAATTCGACATCTTTTATACTAAAACAGATATTTTCGTGCTCTTGCGGACCTATCATGCATCAGCCTCTTTCCAACAAAGAAAATTTCTAATAAAAAATTATGATTTCTAATTATTAGCATGCTTTTTATGTTACCCATTTACTTAGTATGCTAAAGGGACAAACATAACACATTGATCTACTTAAAAGACATTCCTTAAGTGTGGTAAAGGGACAAACACAACACATTGATCTTCTTAAGTGCTACAAATATTTTATAGGTTTTAGAAATGCATGAACTTTTACACTATAAAGTGCATAAATTATGTTCTGTTTGTTATGTGCAAAGAGAAACATAAATGGCTAAAATTCGCAACTTTGTTTATGCTATGATTTTATTTCTTTCCCTACTTATTTTTTCAAAAGAGGTCGATGGTAGGCCATTTCTTTACCACTTTTAAACGTATCTTGGTACTTTGTAGTTTTTACATAATCTTATATCTAGTTTTAGTAACATTAGTTTATTCTTTTTTTCATTGCAGGACAACGTACATGTAAAACAGATGCTGATTGTCCAAAAATCCCAAACTTGTATCCAACAATTTATAAGTGCATAAACGGAATATGTAGACTTTCTGCAGCGACGCTTCTTATCTTATAAGTATCAGACCCAATAGGGTACACAAACTTAATGCATGGAAGAATTATGTGTTGCCATTTAATTTATGTGTTGTCACACAATAACTATATCTTTTATTTTTTTAGTTTTGTAATTTCATAGACGGTAAAATGATGTATTTTTACTCTAATATACCTTAGTAATAAAATGAAATAGTAGACTAAAAAAAGAATATGATTAGATTGTCTCACTCTTGCTTAATTTTGGATCTATCACCCACACTTAATTATATTCATTTTTAATTTAAACTTCCTCATTCTTTTGATGGAAGTCCTTAAATGTTGTAAATGGTCTAATTTTGATTTCACCACAACATCATCAATGTATACTGATAAAAGAAAAAACATTGATTTTGTATTTTTTTCAGCACAGTGGTAAGATGTCCTAAGACTTGGGACCAAAATTCCTCTCTTTGTAATGTCTTTTGAGACCTCTTCAATCTTCATTCATGGTCTTCTCAAAGTCTTCACAAATCTTCAAATGTTTACTTTGCTGATTTGCATGATTTCTTCTTGAGTTACATCAAAACACCTTAGAATTGCTATGTTTTGGGAAAAACTAGAATTGCATGAGTCAATATAGAAAACATTACAAATGTCCCAAAAACCATAGGCAATTGTTCTAATACTCCGCTATTATGGATGAAAACTAACTGAGAATAACTGAAAAACATGCTAAGAATAACATAAGATGACCTGTTATCACAACTCCAAACTTAAATTGTTGTTTGTCCTCAAGTAACGAAAGAAAACAAATATTATTCTTTACATTTTTTTTAGGAAAAATATACCTTTCTGAAGAGGTTGCTCATATCGTCATCTCGACCCATTTACAAATTTGACGCACTTACCACTTTCTATCCAAGCGGGACAGGCTTAGAGAAGATAGCTCATACTCTACACCACACTCTTTTCCAGGATACATGTATCTATCTCCTAAAGTCAGTAGGGTTGGTCACGACATTTGCCCACTCCAGTCGTCACATAAACGTACCTTGCTGTAAATTCGAGACAATTCTAAACAGACACTCAAGATCATAATATATACACACTTTCAGGTCTTTTAGGGTTGTAACGTGGCTTAGGTTAAGGTGGGATAAATTTGAGAAAGTAGGCTAACGAAAGAACTTGGAGTTAGATTATCAACCTAAATATTCCTACTAACCATTGAAGTATTACCCATAGTAATCTACATTTTTTCATTTTTTTTCTTTTTGATAAATAAATTCTACTGGTACCTTACCCCAAACTTAGTTTCAAATCATACCAAGTTATTAAAATACTCTATCTATCTCCAAGATAAATCAAATAGATGACAATAAGGTTTGTGACATGATTCGTCACTTAGTAACAACAAAGGAAATTATTGCTGGAGTCTTAAAGTGGTTTCACAAAGGATAATAAGAATATAAAGGGTGGCTTGAAAGGCCAAAGGTACCAAAAAGAAAAAGTTTTCCTCGTGTGTAGTATAACATGACCAATCGTCTATAAAGTACGACCGCAAATTCGAGCAAATATAGCATTCATATTGAACACTCAAGATAGAAAGAATTACAGTAGAAGGGTGGATTGAATATTTGGCTCAAATTCTCACCGTTTATGCTATACAAAAAAGAGACGGTGATTGTAATGAGTACCTTCCGTAGCAAATGTGAAGAGCTATCATGCTCTTGAAGTTTGAGGATAAGCTAGTCTTTGTTGTAAATGTTCTAAAATGACTTTCTGAGACCAAAAAAATTTAAGCATAAATGGAAAGGTTATATATTTAATGCAAAGAAATAAAATTAAAAATAATAACGAGGATTAGCAATAATAAAAGAAAGAAATTGTTTTAGACATGAAATTTTAGCTTAGCTTATTGGAAAGGGAAATTGCAGAAAATAAAATTATGGGTAGCCTCTCATTCAGTGCTTATGTTCAGTCATTAGCTTGACGCAATGGGTTTCCTCCCATTCAGCGCGGGTTTTACGTCTCTAGCCTGACGGATATATATGTCTACGTTGTGCTTGGGATCCCCTGTCCTTCAGGATCTTTGTCTTCATACCACTCAACCTGATCATAGTCTTTAGTTGTCAGGTTTTCCCTTGCTTCCTCTTCAGCGATCTTTCTTTGTGCATATGCATCTACCGCTCCTTTGAGGAAAAGCCACTTTGGAGATTGATTAATCTGTTCATAGTCGTCTTCCATCTCCGAATATGTAAACTTGAAGGATATGTATTCGTCTTGGGTTCGAACAATAGTTTCCCCTTGTTCTCCATCCAAGATTAGATTAGTAGCTTCAAAAAATGTTCTTCCCAAAATCAGAGGGTACTCCATTTTTTACCATGTTTTTGCTACCATGATGTCCAAAAGGAAGTTGAATCCTCCTATGTTGATGGGTAATTTGTAAATTATTCCTACTGCTTTTTCTTTTTGGACATTAGCATATCCTATCTTCTTGCTAAATAGGTACATCTTGAGGTTCCCTAGCTTTTCTACAACATTTAAACTCATAAGGTTTGCATCTGCACCTGAATCACATAAGGCTTCTCCGATGTATTTGTTGGAAGAAAATTGGATTTGTACAATGTCATAGAGGTTTTGATGATAACAAAGTATGGAACAATAATTGGACATGCTAATATATGTTTAAGTGTGTAGGACCATAGATTAAAATTTATCAAGGTCTGAACATATATGAGAGCATCATAAGCACAAGAGAAGCTACAAGACTTGGTAGAAGGTCTGAAGAAAGGTAAACTAGAAGTCAACATTTGGATCAGAAAAAGAGTTGCACTCAGAGGCTGCTGAAGATCACACTCTGAAAAATCAGCATCTGAAGGTCATCAGACTCTGAAGGTCACCAGACTCTAATGAATATAAGACTCTAAAGCACATGTCAAACTTTGTATTCTTCTAAAGATGTCCCTTTCAGATAGTACAATTTGTCTTCTTCTGAATCACGTTTTGAGTCAAATTCAAGGACAAAAGGAATAAAACAGATAATTCTATTGCAGCAATGGATTTCAAACGTCTTTTCAAATGGCATTAACCATACCAGACAACATTCTCCAACGTCTCACAAATCCTTGCCTATATAAGGAGCTGAATACTTGAAGAACATAACAAGACTCTGCAATTTTAACTTGTGCCCTTACTCTGTCAAATTCAAAAGCCTATAAACACTTAAGAATTTCTTACTAAGTTCATATCTTAGACATTCTAGTCTTAAGAGTCTTACTCAGTTTTGTAATTGCTTACACCTTTGATTGTATATCAAGTGTAAAACCAAACAATATTTTATTTGATTAAGTTAGATTGTAGAAGTCTCTTTCAGTTGTGATTGAGCATTTGAAAGTTTCTTGCTTGCGTGCTTGAGCATTTGAAGTCTCATGCTTGTGTGATTGAGCATTAGTAATCTTTAGTGATTATAGTGAAAATCCCTTGGAAGTGCAAAGGGACTGGACTACTCCTAGTTTGTGGGAGGAACTAGTATAATTGTTGTGTGCCTGCTCTCTCTCTCTCTCTCTCTCTCTATATATATATATATATATATATATATATATATATATATATATATATATATATCTTTGTGTTTATGATTAATCTGCTTCATAACCAAACTGTGACTCTGACTCTAAATAGAACTTCATCTGATTTAGACTCTGACCAGTGAACACTTAGAAAAGTTTGAAAAATCCAACACAATTCAACCCTCCCCCTTCTTGTGTTGTTCTCACCTTCGGTATTCTCCCTCGAGCACCACCAGAAGAGTGAAGCATCCTAGATTGTCTATCTATAATGTCGTTGGTACTTCGAATCTGGTTCGTCAGTCTTTGGTTATAGCTACAAAGTCTTCTTCAGATGGGGCAGCTTTTTCTTCAGAAGTTCTTCAAGAAATTTGATGCAGCACAGACATTGCTCTGCCATGTCCATGACCGACATCTTGACTATGTATTTCTCGAGGTTATTGTGCATCTCCCAAAATTCTCCTCCTGTTTCTTCCTTTGGTTGCTCTTTTTCTTTTAGAGGTGTGTCTTCTGCTATTTCCAATACCTTATCCTGCTCTTCTTTCCCACCTGGTTTCGAATCTTTCAACTCTTGCTGCTTGAGAAAGACCTCCCGCTTGAACTGGAAGTATCTCGGCTCTTTTTCCAACCTTTCCTCAAAGTATGTAGTCACATCGACTTTCTTGAATAGCTCAATTAAGAGTTCCCATTTCTGTTCTTCACTCCTTCCCTCGGTTGTTGTTACTTGTGCGACATTGGTTGTTTCCACTGTTACCTATTTCACATAATAAAGAAAGTTTGAGAAAAATTCCTACTGATAATTTAGAAAAGGTTGCACTTAATTAAAAAGTAGTTGTTGATTTCGACAAGAGAAATGGTTATGAAGCCATAAAATTCTATACGTGCAGGTACAATATAAAGCTTTTTGACAAATAAGATGGTATCCAAAGTTGCAAGTTTTGTCTAAGTCCATGGACAAGGAATGATTTTGACAACAATAAAGCTTCGACAAGTGTGAGACTTCAATAGGTTTCTTTGGTTGAAATTGAAGATTCAAATCCTTAACTGAAGAGGCAGAAATTAAAGAGCTAGACACGTGGAAAGCATGCTGAAGCTGTCGAAAGGATTTAGTTTATAGTTGTTGGTTTGTTAGTTATTTCTCTTGTGTATATATAGTAGTTTTTCATAGGAAAAACGGGTGGTCAATCACAAATCACTTTACAGAAATTCTAAAAACTCAAAGTATCCAAGCATAAGAGAGAAAAGAGTCACTGAATGTATGTAATGATTAGTTGTACCATCTTTACATTTCAATGCAATGCAATTACTATTCTTTAAATGCTTTTGCCTTTGGAATTCTAAGTTCTTTAGTTTCAAGTTTGCTAATACATTGATGATTTCTGTCGAAAAAACAGTTATTTTCATCTTAAAAAACAATTTTCTTCATATATTAACAAACAAACTCATGAACATGATGAATGTTCAAACATTTTCTGGAAATACAATGCACAACATGTCCTAAGATTTCTATTTGATCCTGCTTGTAATAATTAAAACTAGTCCTATTGTTTACCAAAAACACCTGTAAACAGCACATGGGGGACATCATAACTTCTTTGTTGCTCAGCTTGCAATGGTTAAGAAACTCAATCAGCTCTTCTTCCAAAAACATTAGTAAACAGCACATGGGGTACATCATAACTTCTTTGTTGCTCAACTTGCAACGGTTAAGAAACTCAATCAGCTCTTCTTCAGCCAATGGGTATGCAACTTTCATCTTGTTGGAAAATTAAGACTCATAAATTATTTCAGCAGCAATCTTTGGGCCTTCAGTGGCCTCTACAACCTGACAATAGGCCACATCGACATTGGCCTCGACTGACAGATCTTTTATAGCATCAATCACATCGTCTACCATCATGCAATCGACGGGCTCTGCATACATGGCATCAACAGTTTTCATGGGGTTTGCATCAATTTGCATCTCGGGTTTTGATTTGTCTCCAAACTTCATTATCCCTTCATTCAGTGCCTTTTGAACCAGATCCCTGAAAAGAACACAAAGTGAGGTTTTATGTCCCAAGAAATTATGAGAATTACATAAACCTCTCTTTTTACGTTGTTCTAATGGGTGAATTTTTAGGCCCTTGGGCACTATAACTTACCCATCATCAACTAAGAGATAAAATTTTTTGTCACACTTAGTTACATCGAATGTGTAAGTTTTAGGGACAAATTTACATGTATAAGGAGGCCCATGTTTTAATTCTGCAACATAACCTCACTATCTTTGACATCCTCATAAGATATGTTGAATTCTTGTTCATTATCGTTCGTTTCGACATATGCAACCTTTTCTTTTTTATGATATTTATTAGTTCTGGCTTTCTCAGCCTTCAGTCTTTCGACCTGTCGAACTCTATCAGCCAATTAGGCCATATCTCTTAAATATTGAGTATCTAATTTTTCCTAATGGAATAATCAAGACCACCAGCAGCCATTTCGACTAATTCATGTTCAGGCACTTGGGTGAAATACCTAGCCTTCAATAGTCTAAATCTGTTGAGATAATCATCAATAAGACTCTGGCATTTTACGCCTAACACTAGCCAATTCTTTCAAACTTATTTTAGTTTGGCCCATGTAAAACTGTTCATGGGACACTCTTTCTAATTGATTCCAATTATGGATTGAATGTGGGGAGAGAGTAGTGAACCATGTGAAGGCATTCTTTGTTAAAGAATTAGAAAAAAATATTTTATTCTTAAGATTTCATTATTAGCAATGTCTCCTGCTTCGGTCAAATAACGAGCGATATGTTCGACTGTGGACTCACTAGTATCACCAGCAAATTTTGTGAACTTAAGGATTTTCCATCCCCTAGGGAGTTCAGTCTGAAGAACATACTATGACAGGGCTGAAACAAAATTAGGCCTGTGCAAGCCTATGTTAAGGCCATTTTGGACGAGAATGGTTTCTACCAAATTGGCTATGTTATTATGTACTGCTAAGTAATTGTGTTGGACATTTCTAACTACAACATCAACATTGTCATACCCCATTTTTTGATTCATATTTTTCTTTGTTTATTTTTTTTAATATTTATTATTTTATTATAATGATTAATTTCTTCATTTTACCTTTTATTATCTTTATTATTTCATCTTTATTTTTTGGATTTTTATTTATTAATATTTATTATCATTCTCATCATCACTATTATTATTTATATCATCATTACTATTATCACTACTATTATTATTAATACTATTATTATTATCCTTTTTCATTAATAATATTATTATTATCTTTTTATCAATGTTATTATTATTATTATCTATTATTATTATTATCTTTTTCATCATTATTATTATTATCCTCTTTATCATTATTATCACCATTATCATTATTATTTCATTATTGCTTTTATTAAAGTCTATTTGAAAAGAAAACAAAAGAAAATAAACAAAGGGATTTCGCAGAGCCAAGTTCTGATCGCTCTGCGAACTTTGCGAAGAGCGTCGCAGAGCAAAGTTCCAATCGCTCTGCGAAATCTGCGATTTTTTTTGCAGCTTTTGGTTTTTCTGATTTATTTTGTTTTTGTGTTTATTGTAGTTATTGTTATTATCATCTATTACTATTATTATTATTATTATTGTTATTACCAATTTTGGCTGATTGGATCCAACAAAGCAAGAATTAAGCATGTGCCATTAAAGATTGAGGTGAGAAGGTTTTTGTGCCAACCAAGCATGTGCCAAGCAAGTTGGCTGCCCTTGGGCAGCTCTCATCCCTCCCAATTGCCTGCAATCTGACCCTGAACTTTCCAGCAAGTAGCTTGCTCATTTTCTTCTTCCTTTTCCACCCAAAAACCAGTCAAACATAGGGGCTTTTGCTTGCCCAAGAGCTGGTTTTGCTGCCCTGTTTCAGCAGCTTTTCTTCCCTTCTCACACCAGCCCACATGTTCCTTTTGTTTCCCCAACCTCTGCACATTGCAGTGCACGTTTTTCTTGCTTGTCCTCTCAAGATTGCAAGGATTAAACCCAAAGGGTGGCTCAAGTTGAAACAACCCTGTTTTTCACACTTTTTCATCATTTTTTCTGTCAAAATCAGCTTCATTAATGGCTGGATTTGGCCAAAGTCTTGACCAAGATTGCAAGGCAATGTCACCTCTTCTCTTTTGCATTAAATTCAAAGCAAATAGCCTGAGTTTTAGCCCACAAAACAGCTTGACTCTAGTGATTTTTCATCATGACATTTGATTTGGTTTTGCCTATTTAAGTAATGCTATGCATAGAGATTTCTACACCATTGAACATACAGATTTTACAGTTCATACACAGCAAAAAAAAAAACCAGTTCTTAGACAGAAATTCAGAGTGAAACACTAGTGTCATTGTTCTTAATCTTCAACATTCCAATTTTGCACAAACCATCATCATCCAAGCCTCTTCAATTCTCTTGCAATACAAGCATTGGCTAGGAGTTTTTGTAAGTCATTCTGAACTTGTCATCTTGTATTTACATCACTGTTTGCATTTGTCTTTGATTCTTGCTTGATTCAATCTTAGTTTTGCATTTTTAACTCATTTTGTCAAAAAAACCATTTTTTGAAACTTCAAAGAAATCACAAATTTGTAAAACACTAAACTGAGCTGTTGTACTCATTTTCTTGCTAATTTCATAAGCTTTTTAATCCCCTTAAGGTTCTGAAGCTTGTTCAGAAGCAGCTTCTGAACAGAAGTTCAGAAGCAGCTTCTGATTTCAAATTTTCGCAGAGTTCGCAGAGCCAAGTCATGGTCGCTCTGCGACCATGACAAAACTTAGGTTCGCAGAGCCAAGTTCAGATCGCTATGCGAAAATTGCAGAACTCAGAACCTGAGTTCAAGCTTCTAAAAGCTAATTTTTGAGGTTCTAACTCAATGATTCAGAACCTAAGAGGATTAAAACTCATTTTGGTCTAGAAACAACAAGGGTTTTTGCATGTTATTGGAAATTTCACAAGTTTGAGCTACAATTTTGGATAACTTGAGAAACAAGTTACGTTCATTAATTTCCCAAAATCAAACTTGAGCAATAAGCTAGGTTCAATAAATTTCAAAACTAAACTTGAACAACGACCTTGTTCATGAATTTCAATCAAACGTGAACTTGAGCCGAACTTGCTCATTTTTCAAAATCAAGATTAAATTGAGCCGAACTTGTGCATTTTCCGAACTTGTGCATCTTTTCATGAACTTGTTCATTTTGCAAACCTGAATAACACTTGTTCTTGAGTTCCAATAATTTGAGCAACAAGCTATGTTCACTATTTTCAACAAACTTGAACAACAAATTTGTTCATGATTTTCAACAACTTTGTTCTTAAAGTTCCAACACACTTGAACAAAGCTTGTTCTTTTTTGCATCATAAACTTGAAACAAACTTGTTCATCCTTTCAAAAACTTGAACAACACTTGTTCATAGGTTGCAACAACTAATTTGAGCAACAAAATTTTCGTAGGTTTTTTCACTAAGTGTTTTGCTCTTTTGGGATTTCTTTAAGTTTAAACAAAAACTTGAATGAAAAAGGAATGGTTTGACGTATGTCTCTCCATTCCCCGGTTGCACGAATGCTTGACGAATGTCTCGTTGTTCGAGTAATCGTCATTCCATTTTCAACGCGTCTAACGCATCAAACCTTTTTTGGTCCTCCGTGACCAATTCAACCTTTTCTTGGCCCCCGTGGTCAATTCAAACATTTTACGCCTTTGCGAGGACACCATCGCCCTAGTGCGAGTCCGTCCTTTTTCATTTAAACCTCTTCACGCCCTTGCGCGTTTTCAAACGGATACCATCGCCCTAGCGTGAGTCCGTCCTTTTTCAATTCAAACATTTCACGCCCGTGCGCGTTTTCCAACGGATACCATCGCCCGAGCGCGAGTCCGTCCCTTTTTTATCAAATTGTTTTTACCTTTTTTAAGCTACCCTCATAGCGGTAGTAGGTAAAACTTTTCATCGGTCTTCATTAAGCTATCCATACAACGATAGTAGACCACTTTTCCTTTTTAACCAAACTTTTTCGCCCGAGCGCGACCAAATCATTTTTCATAATTAAAACCAACCAACAAACAAACTTTTTCTACAAAGAACTACGTAAGCTTTGAATTCTCCGGGAGATACGTAGGAGCAAGATTCACATCTTGTCAAGCGCATTAATAAAAAACTTTCTTTTTCCCCTTTATATATTTTTTATTTTTCCCTTTTAATTTATTCAAGCATGCAAGCAAAACTTCGAAAACATTCTAGCCTTAGCTAACTAGGAGGTTCCCGATGAGTACAACGGATGTGAGGGGTGCTAATACCTTCCCCTTGCATAATCCACTCCCGAACCCAAAATCTTTAACATTAAGGTAATTTCAAACTTTTTCCCCGAAAAATTAAAAGTTCAGTCGTGATTTAAAATTAGTGATTCAACGCTTGTCAATAGCTTGATATCCGAAATTCGACGTGACAAACATATATCTTGGTTTCTATTTACTAAAATCACTGGAGGATTCCCAACATCTTCCATTTGGACTACAGGTTCGACTTGTCGAACTTGGGGAACAAGTTAATGCCCTTGATTCCCCTCATTGTTTGACCTTTCACCTATTTGTAAAGGCCTGGGATTCTGGACTTGGGGGATTTGTTGATCCATTGCTTGAACAAGGGCAAAAAAAATCTGCTATTCTCCCCATTTAAGTGGAAAAACATTTGGTAACTTTGGTTTGTGTTTTGAATCATAGGATTGAACACTGTTCCAATTTGTTGTGTTAACATGTTTACCATTTCATGGTTACTATCATCCATCTGTTGTCTTAAAGAAATTAAATAATTATTTGTCAAAGATGGCAGAGCATTTCGACCAAGATTGATAGAACTTAAAGGCAAATGTGCATTATATGGTGTGAGCACAGTTGCATTATCTGCATATGTGGATGCACTTGTATGCAGGCAAGCCATCATTGATGTTGGCATGCCATAGGGAAAATCCCTTTTGACCATGAGCATAGTGAATTGTTGCGTAGAAAGGAATCTATTATCCAATTAAGTTTTCACTTGATGATTAGGATCCCTAGGGGTCAAAGGGAAAGTTATTAGTGGTGGCACAGAAGCCACATAATCAGATTGTGTCAATGCAGCAGTTGTTGAAACAGACACAGGGGCAGTTACCCCCATAATTGTTGAAACTGGCATAGAAGTAGTTACTCCCATAACAGTTGACACATTGGCACCCACTGTAGGAGCATATGCATGGGCAGATTGTGCTTGTGAAGATTGAGCATTATTTTGTGAAAATGATGCAGAAGTACTTGGACGAGCCATTTCTTTAAGGGATGTACCACTTCTTAAATTCATACACAAATGAAATTTTCCAGAAAAGTTTATCAATATGTATTAAAAATTTCCCATAAATCGCTTTTTTCATAAGAACTTTTAAATGAATTTAGAGTAATGGAAGTTTCTTCCAAAAAAATGCACAAACAGAGTCCCACTGGGTGTGTCAATTTGTTTATCGGTGTTTTTGGTAAACAATAGGACTAGTTTTAATTATTACAAGCAGGATCAAACTAGAAATCTTAGGACATGTTGTGCATTGTTTTTCTAGAAAATGTATGAACATTCATCATGTTCATGAGTTTGTTTATGAATATATGAAGAAAACTGTTTTTTAAGATGAAAATAAGTGTATTTTCGACATAAATCATCAATGTATTAGCAAACTTGAAACTAAAGAACTTAGAATTCTAAAGGCAAAA
The DNA here is from genome assembly GCA_018208015.1 of Medicago ruthenica. Classification (NCBI taxonomy): domain Eukaryota; kingdom Viridiplantae; phylum Streptophyta; class Magnoliopsida; order Fabales; family Fabaceae; genus Medicago; species Medicago ruthenica. The sequence continues at coordinate 43,695,976 of CM031375.1, forward strand.
GCATATAAAGAAAAGTAATTGCATTGCATTGAAATGTAAAGATGGTACAACTAATCATTACATACATGCAGTGACTCTTTTCTCTCATACGTTTGGATACTTTGAGCTTTTAGAATTTATGTAAAGTGATTTGAGACTGACCAACCATTTTTCCTATGAAAACTACCATATATACATAAGAGAAATAACTAACAAACCAACAGCTATAAACTAAATCCTTTCGACAGCTTCAACATGCTTTACATGTGTTTGGCTCTTTCATTCCTGCCTCTTCAGTTAAGGATTTGAATCTTCAATTTGAACCAAAGAAACTTGTTGAAGTCTTGCAATTGTCGAAGATTTATTGTTGTTGAAATCACTCCTTGTCCTTGGACTTAGACAAAACTTGCAACTCTGGATACCATCTTATCTTCGAAAAGCTTTATGCTGCATCCTACAATTATAGAAAATTTTATGGCTTCATAATCATTTCTCTTGTAGAAATACATACTTGAAAATACAGGCTAACACTAGTCGAAGTGAACAAACACTTGTCGAAAACCTTCTCATAACTCCTGTCGAAATACATGTATTTTCACTTGTACTTAGAGAATTTTGTGGTCTTCATAACCATATTGCCTGTCGAAATGCATGTTCCAAAATTCAGGCTAACAATGGTCATTCACACTTGAACACATATTAGCATATACAATTGTTCTTTCATACTCTTGTTATCATCAAAAATTCTGAGGCATTGTACAAAACTCATTTTGACTCAACAATAATAATATTCTTCGAACTCTTGGTGAGATGTTTTTGAACACTGCTCTAGTTTTAGAAACAAATAAATTTGAAAGATTCTAAAACTACGACGTTGTAATCCCGATTTAATTCTAAAATGGATTGAACATTAAAATTATTATTTGACCATTTGTAAATTAAATTATTGGAACCGTAAATTATGGTTTTTCTATCCGGTGCAATATTGAATAGGTTAAAAGTAAAAAATAGTAAATTTAGTTTGAAACTTGTGTACTTTATATTAAATACATAATTTTATAATAAGTAATTGTTGTTTTCAATAAAAATTTATTATTTTTAGTTGACTTAACCTATACAATATTGTATAGGATAGAAAATCCAATAAGGAACAAACCTATAAATTATTATTCGCTCTTAGTGATATTACCTTTTGTATATTATTACCATCCCTTTGTATAAGAATTGTATTATCATAATTTTTATTTTCATTATAACTTATTTGTAAAGCTTTAACATTCCTATCGAGCATTATGTTGAACTCATATATAATTAAATTTTTTAGAATGTATTAAATAATACACTGTGTGTCTTAACTCATTCTCTTCGTGTTGTGTTGCGTTGCAAATTGTATTTCTTTTTGAAACCATTCTTACTATGCGAGGAAACGTAATACAAGAATGTGAATGATTTAGGAGCGAAAATTTTGAATTATTCGAAATAAAGTGCGAATTATCTGAAATGGATAAAAAAACGCTAATGTTCTCTCTTGAACTGTTTTTCCGTCACATTATCTACCTTACCGGCACTCCTCCGGCGAGATCTTGTTGCAGATTTGTCGTTTTCAACTGAAAATTTCACTATTTGAGCTCTCTTATCTGGTTTTCGCGTCTCCTTTATATTACCGTTTGTTCTCCGACGAGTTTGCTCCGCTTATCTATTTGGTAAACGTGCGATGTGCATTTGTGTATTATGGCCGAACTTGCACTGGAAAATCGTTCCTCTAGGTAAAGGATTCTTTGAACTCCAATTTAATTATGTTGAGGAAATGCGGAGATTTGGTCACTAGGGGTGATAAATCTAAAACCAGGGCTTTTATGATTCTCATGTTACATGATGGATTCAATCCCCAAAATCATAAGCTAACCCACGCAGCCATGCTCAAGTGTGGATTAGACTTCTTGACCTGCCACAAGAATATTGGAGGCCAAGGTTACTCTTTGAAATTGCATCAAGTGTTGGCACTGCTCTAGCCATTTATGAGCCCACTAAAATCCGTATTTTTGGACATTAAGCTTGCATATTAGTATATATTGATTTGTCACAACCAATATTCAACAACATGCTCGTTGAAAAAGAAGGCATGCTTTTTTTATGTTGAGATTGTTTATGAGAAACAACCCTTGTTCTGCAATAATTGTAGAGTCTGTTGGAACAAGAAGGGTCTTGTACAATTTCTCTAAGATTTTGATAATAACAAAGTATTGAAGAACAATCTGATATACTAATATTTTTTCAAGTGTGCAGGATCATATAATTTATCCATCAAAGTATTGAACATGTATTAAAGCATCAGAAGCACAAGATAAGCTCAAAAGACTATGATATAAGATTTGAAGAAAGGTCAACGAGAAGTCAACATATTGGATCAGAAGAAAAGGACGCCTCTCAGAAGCTGAAGATTTGCCTCATCAGGTTCGGTGGAGATCATCAGACTCAGAAGACCTAGCCAGACACAGAAGACCTCATCAGACTCCACGTCAGATTTGTCGTCTTCTATAGCTGTCCACATCAAAGGATCTGAGTATAGTTTTGTCTTCTTCTGACCACGTGTAGAAACAGACAAAGAACTTCAAGGGAAATTAGAATGATCGGATACTTCCTGTTTCAACAAAGGATTTTCGAATGACTATCCAACGGTATCATCCGTATCAAGCAATGGCTCAACGTCCTTGATTTGAAGCTTCTCAACGACTCTTAATGTGCTGGCACTCTTCTCCAACGTCTCTCAAATCCCTGCCTATATAAGGAGCTGAAGACCTGAAGAAGAAGATTAACAAGACTCTGCTATTTTTGTTGTGTCATTACTCTGTCAAATCAAATGGCACAAAAACACTTAGGATTTTCGTTTCAACTTTTGTATCTTAGAAATCCTAAAAGTCTTAAAGAGTTTGTTCAAAGATTGTTCAGTTTACACCAAAAATTGTTTATCGGTGTAAGAACAAGTTTGTTTATATTTGTTGTAAACAAATAGAAGTCTCTTGCTTGTGAAGCTTGAGAATCATAAGTCTCTTGGAGAATCCTTGAGCACCAGAAGTCTTTTTCACTTGTGATTGAGCAATAGAAGTCTCTTGGGGTAGCCTTTGAGCATTGAAAGTCTCTTGCATGTGTGCTTGAGCAGTAGAAGTCTCTTGGAGTTGTCCTTGAACAGTGGCAGTCTCTTGGTAGTGACCTTGAGCATTAGAAGTCTCTTGCAAGTGTGCTTTAACATTGGGAAGTCTCTTGGAAGAGTCCTTGAGCAATTGTAATCTAGTGAGATTATAGTGAAATCTCTTGTAAGTGCAAGGAGACTGAACTACTCCTGTGTTGTGGGAGGAACCCGTATAAATTGTTTGTCTCTATTGTTGATGTTGAGAAATATGTTGCTGGACAATCAACTAATTGGGATGTTATCGCTAACAAATTGAGCTCTGATCAAGCCTGGGCTCATAGATCTACTCTGGAAAAAAAAAAGAGTTGATGTTTCGATGGCGAAAAACAAGCAACTGGAATGGAACTTCAAATTCCACAAACCGTTTCTGTGAATGTGCTAAGCACTTATCTTAATATTCTTCACCACAAAAGCTATTCAAAGCAAGGTTACTACCAAAGTAAACACCCCTCTAGTTGATTTGATTGCAGAGGGAGGGAACGTTTCTACTCCTAGTAATTTTTTTGTTGATAACATATCTTAGTGTCATGGTGCATCTCCTAGCAATGCTATTCAATGGATAAAGCTCCTTCAAGTGATTTGATTGAAGAGGCAAGGTTACTTTCCAGCCTTGGTGATGTTGTTGATGTACAATAGCTAATGTGGAAGGTACTAAGACTCAGGCCCAGGTAGAAAATATCATTGCCCAGAATTTGGAAATTGTTCCTTCAGCTGTGCTTGTGGATCAGGGAAGAGCAACTTAAAAGTAAATAAAAAAAAATACAATTAATTTGTACTAACACGTAAATTAAATGGAAATTCATGGAAAATTATAGCATAAGGTATATTGAATAGTTTTATTTTATATATGAAAAGAACTCATTCTTCTCTTCGTGACATTTATCCACTCTTGTGGGTCTGATATTCATACGATATATGGACGCACCTTAGCAAAGTATACAAAACTTGTTTCGCAATTTGGGAAATGTTAACCGGTGCTCCCGGGGCACTAGTTAAGGAAATATAAAAGGAAATATTTTTTTGAAAATTGTGTATTCTATTTTTTAAAAAAAATTTTTTTTTTCAATGCAAATCATGTCTTTTCTTTCTATTTTTAGTTTCTTAATCAGTGCCCCTGGGACACCGGTTAACAAGATCCTTAAAAATTAAAGGATACAATTCGTAAATTTTTGGACAATCAGCATCAGTTTCACAACCAGGATATGCTGCAATGAAAAAAGATAATATAATAATGTTACTACAACGACGTAAATTAAAAGATTGTGTACAAACTACAAAAGTAAAGAAAATTTGAAAAGGGAGAAAAAATGGCTTACCATGAACTTCTTTTGCAACAATAAAGAGGGAAAGAAAAAAATCATCGTGTAAACAAACTTGAGAGTTTCTGCCATATTGTTTTCTCTTTACATGTAACAAATAGAATATGATTCTATCACTTAATTGTATATAATGCTTAAAAAAATTAAATATTTTTAGAACCTAAGTAGATCAATGTGTAATGTTTGCCCCTCTAGCACGCTTAATAAATGTCTCTTAAATAGATCAATGTGTTGTGTTTGTCTCTTTAGCATACTCAGTAAAGGAGTAACATAAAAGAATTTACTAATTATTCGACCCCATTGTCTTTTTATTAACTTTTCAACCTTTCTTGACAGAAGGAGGATTTTTTTTTTTAATATTAAAGTTGACAATGATAAATTTATATGTACAATCAATGCACAATCGATGTGACAACATAGTTATACAAATCGAGTGTATTATACAATTTTCTTACATAAAATAATTTGATCATTGAGAATAAGTATCAAGTTTGTATATACATAATTTCTTCTACGTTCTTATTCACATCAATTCTTTGATTCGCATTTATATACAAAATAGATTAGGATTTCTCCAACACGCTCTGTTGTTAAATAAAAGTCTTCTCATTGATGCTTTCACAAATTCCTAATTTCATTCACCGAAAATAAATAAATTATTAAATAATGTACCAGTATTGATTACTAAAAGAAACAGTATTTCAAAATGATTCACTAAAAAAAACAAAAATTGGAAGTGAAATGGTGTAAGACTTAAATTATGTCGTTGTGTGATTGGCCTTCTGGCCGGTCCAGCACATTAAATAAATTAAAGTCAGGTCAAGATTCAAACATGGTGTTCGATAAAATCAATGGATTACAAATTTATTTGTTTATGCTTTGAGTCATTGAGCGATTAATCCTTGAGTTTCTTTGATTTTACCTGGTGTGTGTTTGATTTTCGAGTGGTGAAAACGGATTTTGATAAGTTGATTATAACCGAATCAATTTTAATTACAATTGAGTTGAATGTGTAACACCTCGGGTGCACTCCTACTTGTAAGGGTGCAGGTTCGGTATATATTTTTTGAGGCTCAAATAGTTTATATATCTTCTTCACTTTATTATTAGTACTTCTTTGGAAAGCATTCATATTCATTTTATTTGAGTAGTTTACATCAAATGTGTAATTACCAAATTATCATCATATGTCACTAACTAGTGATTGATAAATTAAAGGTTTAAATGTGTAAAAGGTCCATATAAGTTCGTGTTTTTTGGTTTTCGTCCTTGTATTTATTTTATTTTTCTAAAACAAACTCTGTAAGTTGTTGATCTTTTGGTTTTCGTTCCTCCTGTTAACTTTGTGACAAAAACGCACATGTGGAAAACGGAGGATGATGTGGCAGTGTCTGACGTGGCAAACGTGAAGGGATTTAAGAGGGGTTTTTCAAAAATTTTAATCCTCTTAGCGAACCAAATCCCATTGAAACGGATCTTGATTAAATCATTAATCACAAATCAAACACATATACTTAAACACTTTAAGGATTCATGTGTTTACCTCTTGAAGCACAAAACCTTTGTAGCAGAATTGTTTCTGATCACGAGCAAAGCAACGTAGTGATGCCTCTATTCAGTCCACACGAACAGAACTTCTCTGATGACCGGTGCTAGCCAATTCCAACGAAGATTCAGAGAAAATAGGGTTTAGAGAGCGGCGGCTAGGGTTTCACAACTTTTGTGAATTAGGTTAAGTGTTTCAAAAAAACTCTATAATGCTTCACCACAAGGGTTCTATTTATAGAACCACTTGTGTGGTCAACAAGCCAAGCACTTAAATACACCGTACCTTATGGTGCACCAAATTTCACTTAAACACACCGTATCTTACGATGGACCGCGTTTCTCTATTTTTCATAATTTAAATAATAAGTCATACATAATTATTTAATTACTAATAAGTCCTACTTATTATTTTATAAATAAGTCTTACTTATTTATTTCTCTCATCTATCTGTCCTTTGTGTGTGACCCCTATAGGTTCCTGTAACGTTGATAATAATATTAAATCACCTATTTAATATTATAAACAGTGAGCGGTATCTAGCAACACATCACTGCTACCCAAGTGACGAGAATGTCATGTGATCTGACGAAACCTTTCCGTGATAATGATCATGTGTATAATTACCCCTTTGCCCTCATGTCTATATTGAACACAAGGCATAGACCGTGTCATCCTTGTCTAGTTCAATATTGGGCCCATAGACATTTCTCCTGTTATGTAGGAGGGGCAAATTCCATCTAGGTCACTCATGTCCCTTAGCATGATTCATGGAGTACCCATCAACCAACTTTATAGTCATCCTATTACAGACAACGTTTGAATGGTGATAAAGCACTCGACTCCTACATCTAGGGTACATAGTGGTTTCAGGTCAAAGGGCGGAATACACCACTATCACTATGAGAATATCTTATGACACTTTTCATAACTTTTACTATGTAGTATTCTCATGGCGGGTCAATCCAGTATAAATATTACTCCTAATATTTATACCTATGTGAAGACTTGATAACTCTTTATCTATGATCCGTGAGATGTGATTATCAGTCTACCCACATAATAGTCTCTATGCTTTAATGTTATCCCATTTCACAATAAAGCTTGACTACGGATACTTTAAGAATAATGTCATTTCGTTTAATGGATCTCAGGATTAAGTCACACTTAATGCTCCATTAAACAGACTAATTATTCTAGGGAATTTATTATTTTGAAACTGAACAAAAGAATAAATAAATGCCTTATATATATATATATATATATTCATAAATATATATATATATAAAAGTCATGATACAAAGCCAAATCCAATCAAAATAGATTGGCTATTAGGGCTTACTCCAACAATCTCCCACTAGCACTAAAAGCCAATCAAATATTAGCTCAATATATATTGGTCAAATGTTAGCATCAAGCACACTATGTGCAAGATACTCTGCTAGCAGATTAGGAACCTTTCCTATGTTGGTAGGTTGTACTTCTTTCAATTTCCACTTTTGATCTTCTATCAAAAAGAAATTGAAGTGTCAACATATACATTTGAATCATTGGTGAGATCTAGTTTTCATTGCTTGCAAGATTAAACCAATTTCACCTCAGATGGGATCCATGGAATCCGCAACGCAATAAACACATGTTTTCGCTCATTTATGAGCTAAACGATTCAAATCATATATTTGACATCTGTAATAGAAACAACAACTATCTAAAGCTTGTACTTTTACAAATTTTATAGTTGATATCTAAGCATAACATTTATTCCAGATTGCGATCTGGATATACTATACACAGATATGAAAGTTGTCATCATTGTAACTCCTTTACGATGTTCCTTTTCATCTGTGTTCAAGAAACATTCCTAAGTCCTTTAAGACATCCAAGGATATTCTTGAAGGTATTCTAGTGTCGAACACTAGAATCAATTTTGGTACAAATTAGAAATAATTTTCTAACGATGTCTCACATGTGTAGATAAATTGTTTTGGTGACTAGTATGTCATCCACATACTCCACCAAAATAATATCAATGCTCCCACTAATCTTCTTGTGTGCACAAGATTTAAATTTGTTCTTTTATTAATCTAAGTTTTCATAAAACTCTATTAATAAACTAAACAATTCAACTTCGAGAAGCTTGTTCTAATTCATAAATGAATTTTGTAATACATGTACCTTTCTAGTATCCTTTGGATTAACAAAATCCCACATATGTCAAATACATATATAAGGTTATTCCAAGTAAGGAATACAACCTCGTTATCCATCTTTCAGAACACGTATTATACAACAATGACAAGCGGGATCGCTAGATATAAGCATTGCGATGATGTAATGACTTCGTCATGATTTGCATCATGAGTTGCATGAAGCCTTCTACAGTCAATCACATCTTAAAGGTATTCTTAATACCATCCATGTCAGTTTTATATAAGAAAACCCACATTCATCTTATGAGTCGTACTCATTGGATGATATAACCAATATCCATATATGGTTTGTGTACATAGATTCTCTATAAGATCCCATGGCATCTAGCCACTTCTCCGTATTCAGGTCATTTAAGACCTTCTAGTAAGTCGGGGCTCATCTTCCATGAGTATCATATCACCTTTTTGAGTCATGACAAAATCATGTTTCACATCCTAGTGATATGTTATATTAGACTCATCTAGATCTTGTGCTACTCGAACTAGTGATTTAACAACAACCCTTTGTTGAATCAGTTCATGTTCCATTCTTAGAGAAACATGTATTTTGTGGTACTTGACTTAATTCAAGTTCTACATCACTCCCACTGGCTCTTGCAGAGACACACTACTTCAAGAGGAATACTCCAAATCCAGAGACAAACGACTTTTTTCATATAAAGTGATGTACAATTAGTATCCCTTATTTTTCCTTAGGGTACCTCCACAAATATACATTTGTCTAAATTGGAATATAGTTTATCTAATAAACTTTATAACCCCAAATTATCATAAAGTCAGACTAGGTACTCTTACCTCCATATCTAATATGGTGTCTTTATAATTACCTCAATTGGAACTTATAGTGGGGAAAGAATAACTGTAATTTAATCCATTTCAAGAGTCATGGAGTTATAATCGAACTATTTTAGATCGAGTCATGTCAAACATGAAGCGATATAAATTATCAATTTACTCCTTAATTAAGTATTAACCATCATGACATACTCATATGATCTTTATACTTTTCAAAATTATTCCTTTACTCCATCGTTGAACTCTTTTGAACCAATTCAAAGATTTCTAACTCGTGTCAAACACATATTTACATTTACTAATCTAGTCAGTAATGTAAATGAAGTAAGAGAAATAAATATCTCTAGCAAATGTGTTTGTGATCCATATACATCATATGTATATTGATTCGAATAAATCAGATATACTCTAACACTGAAATATTTTAAAGGCGGAACTCATATCCTTCAAATGATAAGATATCCAATGAGTCCAATAGTCCATATTCATGGAATCTGAAATTGTGAATCACACTTCTTTGCAACAATAATGCCGATGATATACAAAAGGTTCAAATCTCATTTGATCCTTTTCTCATATGTTATAGACCAGCTTATCAAGATCACATATCTCAATTCCACACTTGTATAGAAAACATTATTTGGATAATAGGACAACATTTGTCTTTTATTCAACTACACAATCTTTATCTTGTCAATACAAGATTTAGGATTTAATGCTTCTATTTTATATGGAATTTAATAACAATTATTTGGTTCCATATCAAGTTAAATTTAAGTCTAAGCATTAGCTCCTATATCAATGAAACAATTTGTTCCATTCTAGACGTAGGTGGACTTCACTTATAGTTACTGTCCTACTTCTTTAAAACTCTCAATATTTCAACAAATATGAGATCAATCATCAAGTATCATATACTTATGATGCAGAAGAAGTAGAAATTTAACTTTCTATAACTATATGGGCAAAGAAGAAGTCTTACCTCTTTCTTATATTTTGACTCTTTTTAAAAACATTAACAGTTTTTTCTCGTTCTTGAGGAACAATTCCCAATTTTGTACCAATTCAGAAACTCCCTTTCTGAAGATTTTTTGTTCTTTATATGAACATTTAACAGTATAATAAAATGCATATGCCAAAGAAATTCTAAATACAGAAAATAAATAAATAAATGTAATCATGATTTTAAAACATATTAATAGGTCTTTAATTAAATATGCCCTCCCACTATTTTACTCAAACAAATGACCTTCAACATTTGATTCGGAAAATCTCATTGGAAGATTTTCTAGTGGGTTGAAATCCATATTCACTTCGTTTTTGAGTCAGCGAGGGCTGATCCCCCAAAACTTAGCTATTTAGGTAGGAACTCCTTCCAATTGTATCTCATACAACTTTCAAACACCAGCCCACATGTTCCTTTTGTTTCCCCAACCTCTGCACATTGCAGTGCACGTTTTTCTTGCTTGTCCTCTCAAGATTGCAAGGATTAAACCCAAAGGGTGGCTCAAGTTGAAACAACCCTGTTTTTCACACTTTTTCATCATTTTTCTGTCAAAATCAGCTTCATTAATGGGCTGGATTTGGCCAAAGTCTTGACCAAGATTGCAAGGCAATGTCACCTCTTCTCTTTTGCATTAAATTCAAAGCAAATAGCCTGAGTTTTTAGCCCACAAAACAGCTTGACTCTAGTGATTTTTCATCATGACATTTGATTTGGTTTTGCCTATTTAAGTAATGCTATGCATAGAGATTTCTACACCATTGAACATACAGATTTTACAGTTCATACACAGCAAAAAAAAAAACCAGTTCTTAGACAGAAATTCAGAGTGAAACACTAGTGTCATTGTTCTTAATCTTCAACATTCCATTTTGCACAAACCATCATCATCCAAGCCTCTTCAATTCTCTTGCAATACAAGCATTGGCTAGGAGTTTTTGTAAGTCATTCTGAACTTGTCATCTTGTATTTACATCACTGTTTGCATTTGTCTTTGATTCTTGCTTGATTCAATCTTAGTTTTGCATTTTTAACTCATTTTGTCAAAAAAAACCATTTTTTGAAACTTCAAAGAAATCACAAATTTGTAAAACACTAAACTGAGCTGTTGTACTCATTTTCTTGCTAATTTCATAAGCTTTTTAATCCCCTTAAGGTTCTGAAGCTTGTTCAGAAGCAGCTTCTGAACAGAAGTTAGAAGCAGCTTCTGATTTCAATTTTCGCAGAGTTCGCAGAGCCAAGTCATGGTCGCTCTGCGACCATGACAAAACTTAGGTTCGCAGAGCCAAGTTCAGATCGCTATGCGAAAATTGCAGAACTCAGAACCTGAGTTCAAGCTTCTAAAAGCTAATTTTTGAGGTTCTAACTCAATGATTCAGAACCTAAGAGGATTAAAACTCATTTTGGTCTAGAAACAACAAGGGTTTTTGCATGTTATTGGAAATTTCACAAGTTTGAGCTACAATTTTGGATAACTTGAGAAACAAGTTACGTTCATTAATTTCCCAAAATCAAACTTGAGCAATAAGCTACGTTCATGAATTTCAAAACTAAACTTGAACAACAACCTTGTTCATGATTTTCAATAAAATGTGAACTTGAGCCGAACTTGCTCATTTTTCAAAATCAAGCTTAAATTGAGCCGAACTTGTGCATTTTCCGAACTTGTGCATCTTTCATGAACTTGTTCATTTTGCAAGCTTGAACGACACTTGTTCTTGAGTTCCAATAATTCGAGCAACAAGCTATGTTCACTATTTTCAACAAACTTGAACAACAAATTTGTTCATGATTTTCAACAACTTTGTTCTTAAAGTTCCAACACACTTGAACAAAGCTTGTTCTTTTTTGCATCATAAACTTGAAACAAACTTGTTCATCCTTTCAAAAACTTGAACAACACTTGTTCATAGGTTGCAACAACTAATTTGAGCAACAAAATTTTCGTAGGTTTTTTCACTAAGTGTTTTGCTCTTTTGGGATTTCTTTAAGTTTAAACAAAAACTTGAATGAAAAAGGAATGGTTTGACGTATGTCTCTCCATTCCCCGGTTGCACGAATGCTTGACGAATGTCTCGTTGTTCGAGTAATCGTCATTCCATTTTCAACGCGTCTAACGCATCAAACCTTTTTTGGTCCTCCGTGACCAATTCAACCTTTTCTTGGCCCCCGTGGTCAATTCAAACATTTTACGCCTTTGCGAGGACACCATCGCCCTAGTGCGAGTCCGTCCTTTTTCATTTAAACCTCTTCACGCCCTTGCGCGTTTTCAAACGGATACCATCGCCCTAGCGTGAGTCCGTCCTTTTTCAATTCAAACATTTCACGCCCGTGCGCGTTTTCCAACGGATACCATCGCCCGAGCGCGAGTCCGTCCCTTTTTTATCAAATTGTTTTTACCTTTTTTAAGCTACCCTCATAGCGGTAGTAGGTAAAACTTTTCATCGGTCTTCATTAAGCTATCCATACAACGATAGTAGACCACTTTTCCTTTTTAACCAAAACTTTTTCGCCCGAGCGCGACCAAATCATTTTTCATAATTAAAACCAACCAACAAACAAACTTTTTCTACAAAGAACTACGTAAGCTTTGAATTCTCCGGGAGATACGTAGGAGCAAGATTCACATCTTGTCAAGCGCATTAATAAAAAACTTTCTTTTTCCCCTTTATATATTTTTTATTTTTCCCTTTTAATTTATTCAAGCATGCAAGCAAAACTTCGAAAACATTCTAGCCTTAGCTAACTAGGAGGTTCCCGATGAGTACAACGGATGTGAGGGGTGCTAATACCTTCCCCTTGCATAATCCACTCCCGAACCCAAAATCTTTAACATTAAGGTAATTTCAAACTTTTTCCCCGAAAAATTAAAAGTTCAGTCGTGATTTAAAATTAGTGATTCAACGCTTGTCAATAGCTTGATATCCGAAATTCGACGTGACAAACATATATCTTGGTTTCTATTTACTAAAATCACTGGAGGATTCCCAACATCTTCCATTTGGACTACAGGTTCGACTTGTCGAACTTGGGGAACAAGTTAATGCCCTTGATTCCCCTCATTGTTTGACCTTTCACCTATTTGTAAAGGCCTGGGATTCTGGACTTGGGGGATTTGTTGATCCATTGCTTGAACAAGGGCAAAAAAAATCTGCTATTCTCCCCATTTAAGTGGAAAAACATTGGTAACTTTGGTTTGTGTTTTGAATCATAGGATTGAACACTGTTCCAATTTGTTGTGTTAACATGTTTACCATTTCATGGTTACTATCATCCATCTGTTGTCTTAAAGAAATTAAATAATTATTTGTCAAAGATGGCAGAGCATTTCGACCAAGATTGATAGAACTTAAAGGCAAATGTGCATTATATGGTGTGAGCACAGTTGCATTATCTGCATATGTGGATGCACTTGTATGCAGGCAAGCCATCATTGATGTTGGCATGCCATAGGGAAAATCCCTTGTGACCATGAGCATAGTGAATTGTTGCGTAGAAAGGAATCTATTATCCAATTAAGTTTTCACTTGATGATTAGGATCCCTAGGGGTCAAAGGGAAAGTTATTAGTGGTGGCACAGAAGCCACATAATCAGATTGTGTCAATGCAGCAGTTGTTGAAACAGACACAGGGGCAGTTACCCCCATAATTGTTGAAACTGGCATAGAAGTAGTTACTCCCATAACAGTTGACACATTGGCACCCACTGTAGGAGCATATGCATGGCAGATTGTGCTTGTGAAGATTGAGCATTATTTTGTGAAAATGATGCAGAAGTACTTGGACGAGCCATTTCTTTAAGGGATGTACCACTTCTTAAATTCATACACAAATGAAATTTTCCAGAAAAGTTATCAATATGTATTAAAAATTTCCCATAAATCGCTTTTTTCATAAGAACTTTTAAATGAATTTAGAGTAATGGAAGTTTCTTCCAAAAAAATGCACAAACAGAGTCCCACTGGGTGTGTCAATTTGTTTATCGGTGTTTTTGGTAAACAATAGGACTAGTTTTAATTATTACAAGCAGGATCAAACTAGAAATCTTAGGACATGTTGTGCATTGTTTTTCTAGAAAATGTATGAACATTCATCATGTTCATGAGTTTGTTTATGAATATATGAAGAAAACTGTTTTTTAAGATGAAAATAAGTGTATTTTCGACATAAATCATCAATGTATTAGCAAACTTGAAACTAAAGAACTTAGAATTCTAAAGGCAAAAGCATATAAAGAAAAGTAATTGCATTGCATTGAAATGTAAAGATGGTACAACTAATCATTACATACATGCAGTGACTCTTTTCTCTCATACGTTTGGATACTTTGAGCTTTTAGAATTTATGTAAAGTGATTTGAGACTGACCAACCATTTTTCCTATGAAAACTACCATATATACATAAGAGAAATAACTAACAAACCAACAGCTATAAACTAAATCCTTTCGACAGCTTCAACATGCTTTACATGTGTTTGGCTCTTTCATTCCTGCCTCTTCAGTTAAGGATTTGAATCTTCAATTTGAACCAAAGAAACTTGTTGAAGTCTTGCAATTGTCGAAGATTTATTGTTGTTGAAATCACTCCTTGTCCTTGGACTTAGACAAAACTTGCAACTCTGGATACCATCTTATCTTCGAAAAGCTTTATGCTGCATCCTACAATTATAGAAAATTTTATGGCTTCATAATCATTTCTCTTGTAGAAATACATACTTGAAAATACAGGCTAACACTAGTCGAAGTGAACAAACACTTGTCGAAAACCTTCTCATAACTCCTGTCGAAATACATGTATTTTCACTTGTACTTAGAGAATTTTGTGGTCTTCATAACCATATTGCCTGTCGAAATGCATGTTCCAAAATTCAGGCTAACAATGGTCATTCACACTTGAACACATATTAGCATATACAATTGTTCTTTCATACTCTTGTTATCATCAAAAATTCTGAGGCATTGTACAAAACTCATTTTGACTCAACAATAATAATATTCTTCGAACTCTTGGTGAGATGTTTTTGAACACTGCTCTAGTTTTAGAAACAAATAAATTTGAAAGATTCTAAAACTACGACGTTGTAATCCCGATTTAATTCTAAAATGGATTGAACATTAAAATTATTATTTGACCATTTGTAAATTAAATTATTGGAACCGTAAATTATGGTTTTTCTATCCGGTGCAATATTGAATAGGTTAAAAGTAAAAAATAGTAAATTTAGTTTGAAACTTGTGTACTTTATATTAAATACATAATTTTATAATAAGTAATTGTTGTTTTCAATAAAAATTTATTATTTTTAGTTGACTTAACCTATACAATATTGTATAGGATAGAAAATCCAATAAGGAACAAACCTATAAATTATTATTCGCTCTTAGTGATATTACCTTTTGTATATTATTACCATCCCTTTGTATAAGAATTGTATTATCATAATTTTTATTTTCATTATAACTTATTTGTAAAGCTTTAACATTCCTATCGAGCATTATGTTGAACTCATATATAATTAAATTTTTTAGAATGTATTAAATAATACACTGTGTGTCTTAACTCATTCTCTTCGTGTTGTGTTGCGTTGCAAATTGTATTTCTTTTTGAAACCATTCTTACTATGCGAGGAAACGTAATACAAGAATGTGAATGATTTAGGAGCGAAAATTTTGAATTATTCGAAATAAAGTGCGAATTATCTGAAATGGATAAAAAAACGCTAATGTTCTCTCTTGAACTGTTTTTCCGTCACATTATCTACCTTACCGGCACTCCTCCGGCGAGATCTTGTTGCAGATTTTGTCGTTTTCAACTGAAAATTTCACTATTTGAGCTCTCTTATCTGGTTTTCGCGTCTCCTTTATATTACCGTTTGTTCTCCGACGAGTTTGCTCCGCTTATCTATTTGGTAAACGTGCGATGTGCATTTGTGTATTATGGCCGAACTTGCACTGGAAAATCGTTCCTCTAGGTAAAGGATTCTTTGAACTCCAATTTAATTATGTTGAGGAAATGCGGAGATTTGGTCACTAGGGGTGATAAATCTAAAACCAGGGCTTTTATGATTCTCATGTTACATGATGGATTCAATCCCCAAAATCATAAGCTAACCCACGCAGCCATGCTCAAGTGTGGATTAGACTTCTTGACCTGCCACAAGAATATTGGAGGCCAAGGTTACTCTTTGAAATTGCATCAAGTGTTGGCACTGCTCTAGCCATTTATGAGCCCACTAAAATCCGTATTTTTGGACATTAAGCTTGCATATTAGTATATATTGATTTGTCACAACCAATATTCAACAACATGCTCGTTGAAAAAGAAGGCATGCTTTTTTTATGTTGAGATTGTTTATGAGAAACAACCCTTGTTCTGCAATAATTGTAGAGTCTGTTGGAACAAGAAGGGTCTTGTACAATTTCTCTAAGATTTTGATAATAACAAAGTATTGAAGAACAATCTGATATACTAATATTTTTTCAAGTGTGCAGGATCATATAATTTATCCATCAAAGTATTGAACATGTATTAAAGCATCAGAAGCACAAGATAAGCTCAAAAGACTATGATATAAGATTTGAAGAAAGGTCAACGAGAAGTCAACATATTGGATCAGAAGAAAAGGACGCCTCTCAGAAGCTGAAGATTTGCCTCATCAGGTTCGGTGGAGATCATCAGACTCAGAAGACCTAGCCAGACACAGAAGACCTCATCAGACTCCACGTCAGATTTGTCGTCTTCTATAGCTGTCCACATCAAAGGATCTGAGTATAGTTTTGTCTTCTTCTGACCACGTGTAGAAACAGACAAAGAACTTCAAGGGAAATTAGAATGATCGGATACTTCCTGTTTCAACAAAGGATTTTCGAATGACTATCCAACGGTATCATCCGTATCAAGCAATGGCTCAACGTCCTTGATTTGAAGCTTCTCAACGACTCTTAATGTGCTGGCACTCTTCTCCAACGTCTCTCAAATCCCTGCCTATATAAGGAGCTGAAGACCTGAAGAAGAAGATTAACAAGACTCTGCTATTTTTGTTGTGTCATTACTCTGTCAAATCAAATGGCACAAAAACACTTAGGATTTTCGTTTCAACTTTTGTATCTTAGAAATCCTAAAAGTCTTAAAGAGTTTGTTCAAAGATTGTTCAGTTTACACCAAAAATTGTTTATCGGTGTAAGAACAAGTTTGTTTATATTTGTTGTAAACAAATAGAAGTCTCTTGCTTGTGAAGCTTGAGAATCATAAGTCTCTTGGAGAATCCTTGAGCACCAGAAGTCTTTTTCACTTGTGATTGAGCAATAGAAGTCTCTTGGGGTAGCCTTTGAGCATTGAAAGTCTCTTGCATGTGTGCTTGAGCAGTAGAAGTCTCTTGGAGTTGTCCTTGAACAGTGGCAGTCTCTTGGTAGTGACCTTGAGCATTAGAAGTCTCTTGCAAGTGTGCTTTAACATTGGGAAGTCTCTTGGAAGAGTCCTTGAGCAATTGTAATCTAGTGAGATTATAGTGAAATCTCTTGTAAGTGCAAGGAGACTGAACTACTCCTGTGTTGTGGGAGGAACCCGTATAAATTGTTTGTCTCTATTGTTGATGTTGAGAAATATGTTGCTGGACAATCAACTAATTGGGATGTTATCGCTAACAAATTGAGCTCTGATCAAGCCTGGGCTCATAGATCTACTCTGGAAAAAAAAAGAGTTGATGTTTCGATGGCGAAAAACAAGCAACTGGAATGGAACTTCAAATTCCACAAACCGTTTCTGTGAATGTGCTAAGCACTTATCTTAATATTCTTCACCACAAAAGCTATTCAAAGCAAGGTTACTACCAAAGTAAACACCCCTCTAGTTGATTTGATTGCAGAGGGAGGGAACGTTTCTACTCCTAGTAATTTTTTTGTTGATAACATATCTTAGTGTCATGGTGCATCTCCTAGCAATGCTATTCAATGGATAAAGCTCCTTCAAGTGATTTGATTGAAGAGGCAAGGTTACTTTCCAGCCTTGGTGATGTTGTTGATGTACAATAGCTAATGTGGAAGGTACTAAGACTCAGGCCCAGGTAGAAAATATCATTGCCCAGAATTTGGAAATTGTTCCTTCAGCTGTGCTTGTGGATCAGGGAAGAGCAACTTAAAAGTAAATAAAAAAAAATACAATTAATTTGTACTAACACGTAAATTAAATGGAAATTCATGGAAAATTATAGCATAAGGTATATTGAATAGTTTTATTTTATATATGAAAAGAACTCATTCTTCTCTTCGTGACATTTATCCACTCTTGTGGGTCTGATATTCATACGATATATGGACGCACCTTAGCAAAGTATACAAAACTTGTTTTCGCAATTTGGGAAATGTTAACCGGTGCTCCCGGGGCACTAGTTAAGGAAATATAAAAGGAAATATTTTTTTGAAAATTGTGTATTCTATTTTTTAAAAAAAATTTTTTTTTTCAATGCAAATCATGTCTTTTCTTTCTATTTTTAGTTTCTTAATCAGTGCCCCTGGGACACCGGTTAACAAGATCCTTAAAAATTAAAGGATACAATTCGTAAATTTTTGGACAATCAGCATCAGTTTCACAACCAGGATATGCTGCAATGAAAAAAGATAATATAATAATGTTACTACAACGACGTAAATTAAAAGATTGTGTACAAACTACAAAAGTAAAGAAAATTTGAAAAGGGAGAAAAAATGGCTTACCATGAACTTCTTTTGCAACAATAAAGAGGGAAAGAAAAAAATCATCGTGTAAACAAACTTGAGAGTTTCTGCCATATTGTTTTCTCTTTACATGTAACAAATAGAATATGATTCTATCACTTAATTGTATATAATGCTTAAAAAAATTAAATATTTTTAGAACCTAAGTAGATCAATGTGTAATGTTTGCCCCTCTAGCACGCTTAATAAATGTCTCTTAAATAGATCAATGTGTTGTGTTTGTCTCTTTAGCATACTCAGTAAAGGAGTAACATAAAAGAATTTACTAATTATTCGACCCCATTGTCTTTTTATTAACTTTTCAACCTTTCTTGACAGAAGGAGGATTTTTTTTTTTAATATTAAAGTTGACAATGATAAATTTATATGTACAATCAATGCACAATCGATGTGACAACATAGTTATACAAATCGAGTGTATTATACAATTTTCTTACATAAAATAATTTGATCATTGAGAATAAGTATCAAGTTTGTATATACATAATTTCTTCTACGTTCTTATTCACATCAATTCTTTGATTCGCATTTATATACAAAATAGATTAGGATTTCTCCAACACGCTCTGTTGTTAATAAAAGTCTTCTCATTGATGCTTTCACAAATTCCTAATTTCATTCACCGAAAATAAATAAATTATTAAATAATGTACCAGTATTGATTACTAAAAGAAACAGTATTTCAAAATGATTCACTAAAAAAAACAAAAATTGGAAGTGAAATGGTGTAAGACTTAAATTATGTCGTTGTGTGATTGGCCTTCTGGCCGGTCCAGCACATTAAATAAATTAAAGTCAGGTCAAGATTCAAACATGGTGTTCGATAAAATCAATGGATTACAAATTTATTTGTTTATGCTTTGAGTCATTGAGCGATTAATCCTTGAGTTTCTTTGATTTTACCTGGTGTGTGTTTGATTTTCGAGTGGTGAAAACGGATTTTGATAAGTTGATTATAACCGAATCAATTTTAATTACAATTGAGTTGAATGTGTAACACCTCGGGTGCACTCCTACTTGTAAGGGTGCAGGTTCGGTATATATTTTTTGAGGCTCAAATAGTTTATATATCTTCTTCACTTTATTATTAGTACTTCTTTGGAAAGCATTCATATTCATTTTATTTGAGTAGTTTACATCAAATGTGTAATTACCAAATTATCATCATATGTCACTAACTAGTGATTGATAAATTAAAGGTTTAAATGTGTAAAAGGTCCATATAAGTTCGTGTTTTTTGGTTTTCGTCCTTGTATTTATTTTATTTTTCTAAAACAAACTCTGTAAGTTGTTGATCTTTTGGTTTTCGTTCCTCCTGTTAACTTTGTGACAAAAACGCACATGTGGAAAACGGAGGATGATGTGGCAGTGTCTGACGTGGCAAACGTGAAGGGATTTAAGAGGGGTTTTTCAAAAATTTTAATCCTCTTAGCGAACCAAATCCCATTGAAACGGATCTTGATTAAATCATTAATCACAAATCAAACACATATACTTAAACACTTTAAGGATTCATGTGTTTACCTCTTGAAGCACAAAACCTTTGTAGCAGAATTGTTTCTGATCACGAGCAAAGCAACGTAGCGATGCCTCTATTCAGTCCACACGAACAGAACTTCTCCGATGACCGGTGCTAGCCAATTCCAACGGAGATTCAGAGAAAATAGGGTTTAGAGAGCGGCGGCTAGGGTTTCACAACTTTTGTGAATTAGGTTAAGTGTTTCAAAAAAAACTCTATAATGCTTCACCACAAGGGTTCTATTTATAGAACCACTTGTGTGGTCAACAAGCCAAGCACTTAAATACACCGTACCTTATGGTGCACCAAATTTCACTTAAACACACCGTATCTTACGATGGACCGCGTTTCTCTATTTTTCATAATTTAAATAATAAGTCATACATAATTATTTAATTACTAATAAGTCCTACTTATTATTTTATAAATAAGTCTTACTTATTTATTTCTCTCATCTATCTGTCCTTTGTGTGTGACCCCTATAGGTTCCTGTAACGTTGATAATAATATTAAATCACCTATTTAATATTATAAACAGTGAGCGGTATCTAGCAACACATCACTGCTACCCAAGTGACGAGAATGTCATGTGATCTGACGAAACCTTTCCGTGATAATGATCATGTGTATAATTACCCCTTTGCCCTCATGTCTATATTGAACACAAGGCATAGACCGTGTCATCCTTGTCTAGTTCAATATTGGGCCCATAGACATTTCTCCTGTTATGTAGGAGGGGCAAATTCCATCTAGGTCACTCATGTCCCTTAGCATGATTCATGGAGTACCCATCAACCAACTTTATAGTCATCCTATTACAGACAACGTTTGAATGGTGATAAAGCACTCGACTCCTACATCTAGGGTACATAGTGGTTTCAGGTCAAAGGGCGGAATACACCACTATCACTATGAGAATATCTTATGACACTTTTCATAACTTTTACTATGTAGTATTCTCATGGCGGGTCAATCCAGTATAAATATTACTCCTAATATTTATACCTATGTGAAGACTTGATAACTCTTTATCTATGATCCGTGAGATGTGATTATCAGTCTACCCACATAATAGTCTCTATGCTTTAATGTTATCCCATTTCACAATAAAGCTTGACTACGGATACTTTAAGAATAATGTCATTTCGTTTAATGGATCTCAGGATTAAGTCACACTTAATGCTCCATTAAACAGACTAATTATTCTAGGGAATTTATTATTTTGAAACTGAACAAAAGAATAAATAAATGCCTTATATATATATATATATATATTCATAAATATATATATATATAAAAGTCATGATACAAAGCCAAATCCAATCAAAATAGATTGGCTATTAGGGCTTACTCCAACAATCTCCCACTAGCACTAAAAGCCAATCAAATATTAGCTCAATATATATTGGTCAAATGTTAGCATCAAGCACACTATGTGCAAGATACTCTGCTAGCAGATTAGGAACCTTTCCTATGTTGGTAGGTTGTACTTCTTTCAATTTCCACTTTTGATCTTCTATCAAAAAGAAATTGAAGTGTCAACATATACATTTGAATCATTGGTGAGATCTAGTTTTCATTGCTTGCAAGATTAAACCAATTTCACCTCAGATGGGATCCATGGAATCCGCAACGCAATAAACACATGTTTTCGCTCATTTATGAGCTAAACGATTCAAATCATATATTTGACATCTGTAATAGAAACAACAACTATCTAAAGCTTGTACTTTTACAAATTTTATAGTTGATATCTAAGCATAACATTTATTCCAGATTGCGATCTGGATATACTATACACAGATATGAAAGTTGTCATCATTGTAACTCCTTTACGATGTTCCTTTTCATCTGTGTTCAAGAAACATTCCTAAGTCCTTTAAGACATCCAAGGATATTCTTGAAGGTATTCTAGTGTCGAACACTAGAATCAATTTTGGTACAAATTAGAAATAATTTTCTAACGATGTCTCACATGTGTAGATAAATTGTTTTGGTGACTAGTATGTCATCCACATACTCCACCAAAATAATATCAATGCTCCCACTAATCTTCTTGTGTGCACAAGATTTAAATTTGTTCTTTTATTAATCTAAGTTTTCATAAAACTCTATTAATAAACTAAACAATTCAACTTCGAGAAGCTTGTTCTAATTCATAAATGAATTTTGTAATACATGTACCTTTCTAGTATCCTTTGGATTAACAAAATCCCACATATGTCAAATACATATATAAGGTTATTCCAAGTAAGGAATACAACCTCGTTATCCATCTTTCAGAACACGTATTATACAACAATGACAAGCGGGATCGCTAGATATAAGCATTGCGATGATGTAATGACTTCGTCATGATTTGCATCATGAGTTGCATGAAGCCTTCTACAGTCAATCACATCTTAAAGGTATTCTTAATACCATCCATGTCAGTTTTATATAAGAAAACCCACATTCATCTTATGAGTCGTACTCATTGGATGATATAACCAATATCCATATATGGTTTGTGTACATAGATTCTCTATAAGATCCCATGGCATCTAGCCACTTCTCCGTATTCAGGTCATTTAAGACCTTCTAGTAAGTCGGGGCTCATCTTCCATGAGTATCATATCACCTTTTTGAGTCATGACAAAATCATGTTTCACATCCTAGTGATATGTTATATTAGACTCATCTAGATCTTGTGCTACTCGAACTAGTGATTTAACAACAACCCTTTGTTGAATCAGTTCATGTTCCATTCTTAGAGAAACATGTATTTTGTGGTACTTGACTTAATTCAAGTTCTACATCACTCCCACTGGCTCTTGCAGAGACACACTACTTCAAGAGGAATACTCCAAATCCAGAGACAAACGACTTTTTTCATATAAAGTGATGTACAATTAGTATCCCTTATTTTTCCTTAGGGTACCTCCACAAATATACATTTGTCTAAATTGGAATATAGTTTATCTAATAAACTTTATAACCCCAAATTATCATAAAGTCAGACTAGGTACTCTTACCTCCATATCTAATATGGTGTCTTTATAATTACCTCAATTGGAACTTATAGTGGGGAAAGAATAACTGTAATTTAATCCATTTCAAGAGTCATGGAGTTATAATCGAACTATTTTAGATCGAGTCATGTCAAACATGAAGCGATATAAATTATCAATTTACTCCTTAATTAAGTATTAACCATCATGACATACTCATATGATCTTTATACTTTTCAAAATTATTCCTTTACTCCATCGTTGAACTCTTTGAACCAATTCAAAGATTTCTAACTCGTGTCAAACACATATTTACATTTACTAATCTAGTCAGTAATGTAAATGAAGTAAGAGAAATAAATATCTCTAGCAAATGTGTTTGGTGATCCATATACATCATATGTATATTGATTCGAATAAATCAGATATACTCTAACACTGAAATATTTTAAAGGCGGAACTCATATCCTTCAAATGATAAGATATCCAATGAGTCCAATAGTCCATATTCATGGAATCTGAAATTGTGAATCACACTTCTTTGCAACAATAATGCCGATGATATACAAAAGGTTCAAATCTCATTTGATCCTTTTCTCATATGTTATAGACCAGCTTATCAAGATCACATATCTCAATTCCACACTTGTATAGAAAACATTATTTGGATAATAGGACAACATTTGTCTTTTATTCAACTACACAATCTTTATCTTGTCAATACAAGATTTAGGATTTAATGCTTCTATTTTATATGGAATTTAATAACAATTATTTGGTTCCATATCAAGTTAAATTTAAGTCTAAGCATTAGCTCCTATATCAATGAAACAATTTGTTCCATTCTAGACGTAGGTGGACTTCACTTATAGTTAATGTCCTACTTCTTTAAAACTCTCAATATTTCAACAAATATGAGATCAATCATCAAGTATCATATACTTATGATGCAGAAGTAGAAATTTAACTTTCTATAACTATATGGGCAAAGAAGAAGTCTTACCTCTTTCTTATATTTTGACTCTTTTAAAAACATTAACAGTTTTTCTCGTTCTTGAGAACAATTCCCAATTCTTGTACCAATTCAGAAACTCCTTTCTGAAGATTTTTTTGTTCTTTATATGAACATTTAACAGTATAATAAAATGCATATGCCAAAGAAATTCTAAATACAGAAAATAAATAAAATAAATGTATCATGATTTAAAACATATTTAATTAGGTCTTTAATTAAATATGCTCCCACTATTTTACTCAAAACAAATGACCTTCAACATTTGATTCGGAAAATCTCATTGGAAGATTTTCTAGTGGGTTGAAATCCATATTTCACTTCGTTTTGAGTCAGCGAGGGCTGATCCCCCAAAACTTAGCTATTTAGGTAGGAACTCCTTCCAATTGTATCTCATACAACTTTCAAACACCAGCCCACATGTTCCTTTTGTTTCCCCAACCTCTGCACATTGCAGTGCACGTTTTTCTTGCTTGTCCTCTCAAGATTGCAAGGATTAAACCCAAAGGGTGGCTCAAGTTGAAACAACCCTGTTTTTCACACTTTTTCATCATTTTTTCTGTCAAAATCAGCTTCATTAATGGCTGGATTTGGCCAAAGTCTTGACCAAGATTGCAAGGCAATGTCACCTCTTCTCTTTTGCATTAAATTCAAAGCAAATAGCCTGAGTTTTAGCCCACAAAACAGCTTGACTCTAGTGATTTTTCATCATGACATTTGATTTGGTTTTGCCTATTTAAGTAATGCTATGCATAGAGATTTCTACACCATTGAACATACAGATTTTACAGTTCATACACAGCAAAAAAAAAAACCAGTTCTTAGACAGAAATTCAGAGTGAAACACTAGTGTCATTGTTCTTAATCTTCAACATTCCAATTTTGCACAAACCATCATCATCCAAGCCTCTTCAATTCTCTTGCAATACAAGCATTGGCTAGGAGTTTTTGTAAGTCATTCTGAACTTGTCATCTTGTATTTACATCACTGTTTGCATTTGTCTTTGATTCTTGCTTGATTCAATCTTAGTTTTGCATTTTTAACTCATTTTGTCAAAAAAACCATTTTTTGAAACTTCAAAGAAATCACAAATTTGTAAAACACTAAACTGAGCTGTTGTACTCATTTTCTTGCTAATTTCATAAGCTTTTTAATCCCCTTAAGGTTCTGAAGCTTGTTCAGAAGCAGCTTCTGAACAGAAGTTTAGAAGCAGCTTCTGATTTCAAATTTTCGCAGAGTTCGCAGAGCCAAGTCATGGTCGCTCTGCGACCATGACAAAACTTAGGTTCGCAGAGCCAAGTTCAGATCGCTATGCGAAAATTGCAGAACTCAGAACCTGAGTTCAAGCTTCTAAAAGCTAATTTTTGAGGTTCTAACTCAATGATTCAGAACCTAAGAGGATTAAAACTCATTTTGGTCTAGAAACAACAAGGGTTTTTGCATGTTATTGGAAATTTCACAAGTTTGAGCTACAATTTTGGATAACTTGAGAAACAAGTTACGTTCATTAATTTCCCAAAATCAAACTTGAGCAATAAGCTAGGTTCAATAAATTTCAAAACTAAACTTGAACAACGACCTTGTTCATGAATTTCAATCAAACGTGAACTTGAGCCGAACTTGCTCATTTTTCAAAATCAAGATTAAATTGAGCCGAACTTGTGCATTTTCCGAACTTGTGCATCTTTTCATGAACTTGTTCATTTTGCAAACCTGAATAACACTTGTTCTTGAGTTCCAATAATTTGAGCAACAAGCTATGTTCACTATTTTCAACAAACTTGAACAACAAATTTGTTCATGATTTTCAACAACTTTGTTCTTAAAGTTCCAACACACTTGAACAAAGCTTGTTCTTTTTTGCATCATAAACTTGAAACAAACTTGTTCATCCTTTCAAAAACTTGAACAACACTTGTTCATAGGTTGCAACAACTAATTTGAGCAACAAAATTTTCGTAGGTTTTTTCACTAAGTGTTTTGCTCTTTTGGGATTTCTTTAAGTTTAAACAAAAACTTGAATGAAAAAGGAATGGTTTGACGTATGTCTCTCCATTCCCCGGTTGCACGAATGCTTGACGAATGTCTCGTTGTTCGAGTAATCGTCATTCCATTTTCAACGCGTCTAACGCATCAAACCTTTTTTGGTCCTCCGTGACCAATTCAACCTTTTCTTGGCCCCCGTGGTCAATTCAAACATTTTACGCCTTTGCGAGGACACCATCGCCCTAGTGCGAGTCCGTCCTTTTTCATTTAAACCTCTTCACGCCCTTGCGCGTTTTCAAACGGATACCATCGCCCTAGCGTGAGTCCGTCCTTTTTCAATTCAAACATTTCACGCCCGTGCGCGTTTTCCAACGGATACCATCGCCCGAGCGCGAGTCCGTCCCTTTTTTATCAAATTGTTTTTACCTTTTTTAAGCTACCCTCATAGCGGTAGTAGGTAAAACTTTTCATCGGTCTTCATTAAGCTATCCATACAACGATAGTAGACCACTTTTCCTTTTTAACCAAACTTTTTCGCCCGAGCGCGACCAAATCATTTTTCATAATTAAAACCAACCAACAAACAAACTTTTTCTACAAAGAACTACGTAAGCTTTGAATTCTCCGGGAGATACGTAGGAGCAAGATTCACATCTTGTCAAGCGCATTAATAAAAAACTTTCTTTTTCCCCTTTATATATTTTTTATTTTTCCCTTTTAATTTATTCAAGCATGCAAGCAAAACTTCGAAAACATTCTAGCCTTAGCTAACTAGGAGGTTCCCGATGAGTACAACGGATGTGAGGGGTGCTAATACCTTCCCCTTGCATAATCCACTCCCGAACCCAAAATCTTTAACATTAAGGTAATTTCAAACTTTTTCCCCGAAAAATTAAAAGTTCAGTCGTGATTTAAAATTAGTGATTCAACGCTTGTCAATAGCTTGATATCCGAAATTCGACGTGACAAACATATATCTTGGTTTCTATTTACTAAAATCACTGGAGGATTCCCAACATCTTCCATTTGGACTACAGGTTCGACTTGTCGAACTTGGGGAACAAGTTAATGCCCTTGATTCCCCTCATTGTTTGACCTTTCACCTATTTGTAAAGGCCTGGGATTCTGGACTTGGGGGATTTGTTGATCCATTGCTTGAACAAGGGCAAAAAAAATCTGCTATTCTCCCCATTTAAGTGGAAAAACATTTGGTAACTTTGGTTTGTGTTTTGAATCATAGGATTGAACACTGTTCCAATTTGTTGTGTTAACATGTTTACCATTTCATGGTTACTATCATCCATCTGTTGTCTTAAAGAAATTAAATAATTATTTGTCAAAGATGGCAGAGCATTTCGACCAAGATTGATAGAACTTAAAGGCAAATGTGCATTATATGGTGTGAGCACAGTTGCATTATCTGCATATGTGGATGCACTTGTATGCAGGCAAGCCATCATTGATGTTGGCATGCCATAGGGAAAATCCCTTGTGACCATGAGCATAGTGAATTGTTGCGTAGAAAGGAATCTATTATCCAATTAAGTTTTCACTTGATGATTAGGATCCCTAGGGGTCAAAGGGAAAGTTATTAGTGGTGGCACAGAAGCCACATAATCAGATTGTGTCAATGCAGCAGTTGTTGAAACAGACACAGGGGCAGTTACCCCCATAATTGTTGAAACTGGCATAGAAGTAGTTACTCCCATAACAGTTGACACATTGGCACCCACTGTAGGAGCATATGCATGGGCAGATTGTGCTTGTGAAGATTGAGCATTATTTTGTGAAAATGATGCAGAAGTACTTGGACGAGCCATTTCTTTAAGGGATGTACCACTTCTTAAATTCATACACAAATGAAATTTTCCAGAAAAGTTTATCAATATGTATTAAAAATTTCCCATAAATCGCTTTTTTCATAAGAACTTTTAAATGAATTTAGAGTAATGGAAGTTTCTTCCAAAAAAATGCACAAACAGAGTCCCACTGGGTGTGTCAATTTGTTTATCGGTGTTTTTGGTAAACAATAGGACTAGTTTTAATTATTACAAGCAGGATCAAACTAGAAATCTTAGGACATGTTGTGCATTGTTTTTCTAGAAAATGTATGAACATTCATCATGTTCATGAGTTTGTTTATGAATATATGAAGAAAACTGTTTTTTAAGATGAAAATAAGTGTATTTTCGACATAAATCATCAATGTATTAGCAAACTTGAAACTAAAGAACTTAGAATTCTAAAGGCAAAAGCATATAAAGAAAAGTAATTGCATTGCATTGAAATGTAAAGATGGTACAACTAATCATTACATACATGCAGTGACTCTTTTCTCTCATACGTTTGGATACTTTGAGCTTTTAGAATTTATGTAAAGTGATTTGAGACTGACCAACCATTTTTCCTATGAAAACTACCATATATACATAAGAGAAATAACTAACAAACCAACAGCTATAAACTAAATCCTTTCGACAGCTTCAACATGCTTTACATGTGTTTGGCTCTTTCATTCCTGCCTCTTCAGTTAAGGATTTGAATCTTCAATTTGAACCAAAGAAACTTGTTGAAGTCTTGCAATTGTCGAAGATTTATTGTTGTTGAAATCACTCCTTGTCCTTGGACTTAGACAAAACTTGCAACTCTGGATACCATCTTATCTTCGAAAAGCTTTATGCTGCATCCTACAATTATAGAAAATTTTATGGCTTCATAATCATTTCTCTTGTAGAAATACATACTTGAAAATACAGGCTAACACTAGTCGAAGTGAACAAACACTTGTCGAAAACCTTCTCATAACTCCTGTCGAAATACATGTATTTTCACTTGTACTTAGAGAATTTTGTGGTCTTCATAACCATATTGCCTGTCGAAATGCATGTTCCAAAATTCAGGCTAACAATGGTCATTCACACTTGAACACATATTAGCATATACAATTGTTCTTTCATACTCTTGTTATCATCAAAAATTCTGAGGCATTGTACAAAACTCATTTTGACTCAACAATAATAATATTCTTCGAACTCTTGGTGAGATGTTTTTGAACACTGCTCTAGTTTTAGAAACAAATAAATTTGAAAGATTCTAAAACTACGACGTTGTAATCCCGATTTAATTCTAAAATGGATTGAACATTAAAATTATTATTTGACCATTTGTAAATTAAATTATTGGAACCGTAAATTATGGTTTTTCTATCCGGTGCAATATTGAATAGGTTAAAAGTAAAAAATAGTAAATTTAGTTTGAAACTTGTGTACTTTATATTAAATACATAATTTTATAATAAGTAATTGTTGTTTTCAATAAAAATTTATTATTTTTAGTTGACTTAACCTATACAATATTGTATAGGATAGAAAATCCAATAAGGAACAAACCTATAAATTATTATTCGCTCTTAGTGATATTACCTTTTGTATATTATTACCATCCCTTTGTATAAGAATTGTATTATCATAATTTTTATTTTCATTATAACTTATTTGTAAAGCTTTAACATTCCTATCGAGCATTATGTTGAACTCATATATAATTAAATTTTTTAGAATGTATTAAATAATACACTGTGTGTCTTAACTCATTCTCTTCGTGTTGTGTTGCGTTGCAAATTGTATTTCTTTTTGAAACCATTCTTACTATGCGAGGAAACGTAATACAAGAATGTGAATGATTTAGGAGCGAAAATTTTGAATTATTCGAAATAAAGTGCGAATTATCTGAAATGGATAAAAAAACGCTAATGTTCTCTCTTGAACTGTTTTTCCGTCACATTATCTACCTTACCGGCACTCCTCCGGCGAGATCTTGTTGCAGATTTTGTCGTTTTCAACTGAAAATTTCACTATTTGAGCTCTCTTATCTGGTTTTCGCGTCTCCTTTATATTACCGTTTGTTCTCCGACGAGTTTGCTCCGCTTATCTATTTGGTAAACGTGCGATGTGCATTTGTGTATTATGGCCGAACTTGCACTGGAAAATCGTTCCTCTAGGTAAAGGATTCTTTGAACTCCAATTTAATTATGTTGAGGAAATGCGGAGATTTGGTCACTAGGGGTGATAAATCTAAAACCAGGGCTTTTATGATTCTCATGTTACATGATGGATTCAATCCCCAAAATCATAAGCTAACCCACGCAGCCATGCTCAAGTGTGGATTAGACTTCTTGACCTGCCACAAGAATATTGGAGGCCAAGGTTACTCTTTGAAATTGCATCAAGTGTTGGCACTGCTCTAGCCATTTATGAGCCCACTAAAATCCGTATTTTTGGACATTAAGCTTGCATATTAGTATATATTGATTTGTCACAACCAATATTCAACAACATGCTCGTTGAAAAAGAAGGCATGCTTTTTTTATGTTGAGATTGTTTATGAGAAACAACCCTTGTTCTGCAATAATTGTAGAGTCTGTTGGAACAAGAAGGGTCTTGTACAATTTCTCTAAGATTTTGATAATAACAAAGTATTGAAGAACAATCTGATATACTAATATTTTTTCAAGTGTGCAGGATCATATAATTTATCCATCAAAGTATTGAACATGTATTAAAGCATCAGAAGCACAAGATAAGCTCAAAAGACTATGATATAAGATTTGAAGAAAGGTCAACGAGAAGTCAACATATTGGATCAGAAGAAAAGGACGCCTCTCAGAAGCTGAAGATTTGCCTCATCAGGTTCGGTGGAGATCATCAGACTCAGAAGACCTAGCCAGACACAGAAGACCTCATCAGACTCCACGTCAGATTTGTCGTCTTCTATAGCTGTCCACATCAAAGGATCTGAGTATAGTTTTGTCTTCTTCTGACCACGTGTAGAAACAGACAAAGAACTTCAAGGGAAATTAGAATGATCGGATACTTCCTGTTTCAACAAAGGATTTTCGAATGACTATCCAACGGTATCATCCGTATCAAGCAATGGCTCAACGTCCTTGATTTGAAGCTTCTCAACGACTCTTAATGTGCTGGCACTCTTCTCCAACGTCTCTCAAATCCCTGCCTATATAAGGAGCTGAAGACCTGAAGAAGAAGATTAACAAGACTCTGCTATTTTTGTTGTGTCATTACTCTGTCAAATCAAATGGTACAAAAACACTTAGGATTTTCGTTTCAACTTTTGTATCTTAGAAATCCTAAAAGTCTTAAAGAGTTTGTTCAAAGATTGTTCAGTTTACACCAAAAATTGTTTATCGGTGTAAGAACAAGTTTGTTTATATTTGTTGTAAACAAATAGAAGTCTCTTGCTTGTGAAGCTTGAGAATCATAAGTCTCTTGGAGAATCCTTGAGCACCAGAAGTCTTTTTCACTTGTGATTGAGCAATAGAAGTCTCTTGGGGTAGCCTTTGAGCATTGAAAGTCTCTTGCATGTGTGCTTGAGCAGTAGAAGTCTCTTGGAGTTGTCCTTGAACAGTGGCAGTCTCTTGGTAGTGACCTTGAGCATTAGAAGTCTCTTGCAAGTGTGCTTTAACATTGGGAAGTCTCTTGGAAGAGTCCTTGAGCAATTGTAATCTAGTGAGATTATAGTGAAATCTCTTGTAAGTGCAAGGAGACTGAACTACTCCTGTGTTGTGGGAGGAACCCGTATAAATTGTTTGTCTCTATTGTTGATGTTGAGAAATATGTTGCTGGACAATCAACTAATTGGGATGTTATCGCTAACAAATTGAGCTCTGATCAAGCCTGGGCTCATAGATCTACTCTGGAAAAAAAAAGAGTTGATGTTTCGATGGCGAAAAACAAGCAACTGGAATGGAACTTCAAATTCCACAAACCGTTTCTGTGAATGTGCTAAGCACTTATCTTAATATTCTTCACCACAAAAGCTATTCAAAGCAAGGTTACTACCAAAGTAAACACCCCTCTAGTTGATTTGATTGCAGAGGGAGGGAACGTTTCTACTCCTAGTAATTTTTTTGTTGATAACATATCTTAGTGTCATGGTGCATCTCCTAGCAATGCTATTCAATGGATAAAGCTCCTTCAAGTGATTTGATTGAAGAGGCAAGGTTACTTTCCAGCCTTGGTGATGTTGTTGATGTACAATAGCTAATGTGGAAGGTACTAAGACTCAGGCCCAGGTAGAAAATATCATTGCCCAGAATTTGGAAATTGTTCCTTCAGCTGTGCTTGTGGATCAGGGAAGAGCAACTTAAAAGTAAATAAAAAAAAATACAATTAATTTGTACTAACACGTAAATTAAATGGAAATTCATGGAAAATTATAGCATAAGGTATATTGAATAGTTTTATTTTATATATGAAAAGAACTCATTCTTCTCTTCGTGACATTTATCCACTCTTGTGGGTCTGATATTCATACGATATATGGACGCACCTTAGCAAAGTATACAAAACTTGTTTTCGCAATTTGGGAAATGTTAACCGGTGCTCCCGGGGCACTAGTTAAGGAAATATAAAAGGAAATATTTTTTTGAAAATTGTGTATTCTATTTTTTAAAATTTTTTTTTTTTCAATGCAAATCATGTCTTTTCTTTCTATTTTTAGTTTCTTAATCAGTGCCCCTGGGACACCGGTTAACAAGATCCTTAAAAATTAAAGGATACAATTCGTAAATTTTTGGACAATCAGCATCAGTTTCACAACCAGGATATGCTGCAATGAAAAAAGATAATATAATAATGTTACTACAACGACGTAAATTAAAAGATTGTGTACAAACTACAAAAGTAAAGAAAATTTGAAAAGGGAGAAAAAATGGCTTACCATGAACTTCTTTTGCAACAATAAAGAGGGAAAGAAAAAAATCATCGTGTAAACAAACTTGAGAGTTTCTGCCATATTGTTTTCTCTTTACATGTAACAAATAGAATATGATTCTATCACTTAATTGTATATAATGCTTAAAAAAATTAAATATTTTTAGAACCTAAGTAGATCAATGTGTAATGTTTGCCCCTCTAGCACGCTTAATAAATGTCTCTTAAATAGATCAATGTGTTGTGTTTGTCTCTTTAGCATACTCAGTAAAGGAGTAACATAAAAGAATTTACTAATTATTCGACCCCATTGTCTTTTTATTAACTTTTCAACCTTTCTTGACAGAAGGAGGATTTTTTTTTTTAATATTAAAGTTGACAATGATAAATTTATATGTACAATCAATGCACAATCGATGTGACAACATAGTTATACAAATCGAGTGTATTATACAATTTTCTTACATAAAATAATTTGATCATTGAGAATAAGTATCAAGTTTGTATATACATAATTTCTTCTACGTTCTTATTCACATCAATTCTTTGATTCGCATTTATATACAAAATAGATTAGGATTTCTCCAACACGCTCTGTTGTTAAATAAAAGTCTTCTCATTGATGCTTTCACAAATTCCTAATTTCATTCACCGAAAATAAATAAATTATTAAATAATGTACCAGTATTGATTACTAAAAGAAACAGTATTTCAAAATGATTCACTAAAAAAAACAAAAATTGGAAGTGAAATGGTGTAAGACTTAAATTATGTCGTTGTGTGATTGGCCTTCTGGCCGGTCCAGCACATTAAATAAATTAAAGTCAGGTCAAGATTCAAACATGGTGTTCGATAAAATCAATGGATTACAAATTTATTTGTTTATGCTTTGAGTCATTGAGCGATTAATCCTTGAGTTTCTTTGATTTTACCTGGTGTGTGTTTGATTTTCGAGTGGTGAAAACGGATTTTGATAAGTTGATTATAACCGAATCAATTTTAATTACAATTGAGTTGAATGTGTAACACCTCGGGTGCACTCCTACTTGTAAGGGTGCAGGTTCGGTATATATTTTTTGAGGCTCAAATAGTTTATATATCTTCTTCACTTTATTATTAGTACTTCTTTGGAAAGCATTCATATTCATTTTATTTGAGTAGTTTACATCAAATGTGTAATTACCAAATTATCATCATATGTCACTAACTAGTGATTGATAAATTAAAGGTTTAAATGTGTAAAAGGTCCATATAAGTTCGTGTTTTTTGGTTTTCGTCCTTGTATTTATTTTATTTTTCTAAAACAAACTCTGTAAGTTGTTGATCTTTTGGTTTTCGTTCCTCCTGTTAACTTTGTGACAAAAACGCACATGTGGAAAACGGAGGATGATGTGGCAGTGTCTGACGTGGCAAACGTGAAGGGATTTAAGAGGGGTTTTTCAAAAATTTTAATCCTCTTAGCGAACCAAATCCCATTGAAACGGATCTTGATTAAATCATTAATCACAAATCAAACACATATACTTAAACACTTTAAGGATTCATGTGTTTACCTCTTGAAGCACAAAACCTTTGTAGCAGAATTGTTTCTGATCACGAGCAAAGCAACGTAGCGATGCCTCTATTCAGTCCACACGAACAGAACTTCTCCGATGACCGGTGCTAGCCAATTCCAACGGAGATTCAGAGAAAATAGGGTTTAGAGAGCGGCGGCTAGGGTTTCACAACTTTTGTGAATTAGGTTAAGTGTTTCAAAAAAAACTCTATAATGCTTCACCACAAGGGTTCTATTTATAGAACCACTTGTGTGGTCAACAAGCCAAGCACTTAAATACACCGTACCTTATGGTGCACCAAATTTCACTTAAACACACCGTATCTTACGATGGACCGCGTTTCTCTATTTTTCATAATTTAAATAATAAGTCATACATAATTATTTAATTACTAATAAGTCCTACTTATTATTTTATAAATAAGTCTTACTTATTTATTTCTCTCATCTATCTGTCCTTTGTGTGTGACCCCTATAGGTTCCTGTAACGTTGATAATAATATTAAATCACCTATTTAATATTATAAACAGTGAGCGGTATCTAGCAACACATCACTGCTACCCAAGTGACGAGAATGTCATGTGATCTGACGAAACCTTTCCGTGATAATGATCATGTGTATAATTACCCCTTTGCCCTCATGTCTATATTGAACACAAGGCATAGACCGTGTCATCCTTGTCTAGTTCAATATTGGGCCCATAGACATTTCTCCTGTTATGTAGGAGGGGCAAATTCCATCTAGGTCACTCATGTCCCTTAGCATGATTCATGGAGTACCCATCAACCAACTTTATAGTCATCCTATTACAGACAACGTTTGAATGGTGATAAAGCACTCGACTCCTACATCTAGGGTACATAGTGGTTTCAGGTCAAAGGGCGGAATACACCACTATCACTATGAGAATATCTTATGACACTTTTCATAACTTTTACTATGTAGTATTCTCATGGCGGGTCAATCCAGTATAAATATTACTCCTAATATTTATACCTATGTGAAGACTTGATAACTCTTTATCTATGATCCGTGAGATGTGATTATCAGTCTACCCACATAATAGTCTCTATGCTTTAATGTTATCCCATTTCACAATAAAGCTTGACTACGGATACTTTAAGAATAATGTCATTTCGTTTAATGGATCTCAGGATTAAGTCACACTTAATGCTCCATTAAACAGACTAATTATTCTAGGGAATTTATTATTTTGAAACTGAACAAAAGAATAAATAAATGCCTTATATATATATATATATATATATATATATATATATATATATATATATATATATATATTCATAAATATATATATATATAAAAGTCATGATACAAAGCCAAATCCAATCAAAATAGATTGGCTATTAGGGCTTACTCCAACAATCTCCCACTAGCACTAAAAGCCAATCAAATATTAGCTCAATATATATTGGTCAAATGTTAGCATCAAGCACACTATGTGCAAGATACTCTACTAGCAGATTAGGAACCTTTCCTATGTTGGTAGGTTGTACTTCTTTCAATTTCCACTTTTGATCTTCTATCAAAAAGAAATTGAAGTGTCAACATATACATTTGAATCATTGGTGAGATCTAGTTTTCATTGCTTGCAAGATTAAACCAATTTCACCTCAGATGGGATCCATGGAATCCGCAACGCAATAAACACATGTTTTCGCTCATTTATGAGCTAAACGATTCAAATCATATATTTGACATCTGTAATAGAAACAACAACTATCTAAAGCTTGTACTTTTACAAATTTTATAGTTGATATCTAAGCATAACATTTATTCCAGATTGCGATCTGGATATACTATACACAGATATGAAAGTTGTCATCATTGTAACTCCTTTACGATGTTCCTTTTCATCTGTGTTCAAGAAACAATCCTAAGTCCTTTAAGACATCCAAGGATATTCTTGAAGGTATTCTAGTGTCGAACACTAGAATCAATTTTGGTACAAATTAGAAATAATTTTCTAACGATGTCTCACATGTGTAGATAAATTGTTTTGGTGACTAGTATGTCATCCACATACTCCACCAAAATAATATCAATGCTCCCACTAATCTTCTTGTGTGCACAAGATTTAAATTTGTTCTTTTATTAATCTAAGTTTTCATAAAACTCTATTAATAAACTAAACAATTCAACTTCGAGAAGCTTGTTCTAATTCATAAATGAATTTTGTAATACATGTACCTTTCTAGTATCCTTTGGATTAACAAAATCCCACATATGTCAAATACATATATAAGGTTATTCCAAGTAAGGAATACAACCTCGTTATCCATCTTTCAGAACACGTATTATACAACAATGACAAGCGGGATCGCTAGATATAAGCATTGCGATGATGTAATGACTTCGTCATGATTTGCATCATGAGTTGCATGAAGCCTTCTACAGTCAATCACATCTTAAAGGTATTCTTAATACCATCCATGTCAGTTTTATATAAGAAAACCCACATTCATCTTATGAGTCGTACTCATTGGATGATATAACCAATATCCATATATGGTTTGTGTACATAGATTCTCTATAAGATCCCATGGCATCTAGCCACTTCTCCGTATTCAGGTCATTTAAGACCTTCTAGTAAGTCGGGGCTCATCTTCCATGAGTATCATATCACCTTTTTGAGTCATGACAAAATCATGTTTCACATCCTAGTGATATGTTATATTAGACTCATCTAGATCTTGTGCTACTCGAACTAGTGATTTAACAACAACCCTTTGTTGAATCAGTTCATGTTCCATTCTTAGAGAAACATGTATTTTGTGGTACTTGACTTAATTCAAGTTCTACATCACTCCCACTGGCTCTTGCAGAGACACACTACTTCAAGAGGAATACTCCAAATCCAGAGACAAACGACTTTTTTCATATAAAGTGATGTACAATTAGTATCCCTTATTTTTCCTTAGGGTACCTCCACAAATATACATTTGTCTAAATTGGAATATAGTTTATCTAATAAACTTTATAACCCCAAATTATCATAAAGTCAGACTAGGTACTCTTACCTCCATATCTAATATGGTGTCTTTATAATTACCTCAATTGGAACTTATAGTGGGGAAAGAATAACTGTAATTTAATCCATTTCAAGAGTCATGGAGTTATAATCGAACTATTTTAGATCGAGTCATGTCAAACATGAAGCGATATAAATTATCAATTTACTCCTTAATTAAGTATTAACCATCATGACATACTCATATGATCTTTATACTTTTCAAAATTATTCCTTTACTCCATCGTTGAACTCTTTGAACCAATTCAAAGATTTCTAACTCGTGTCAAACACATATTTACATTTACTAATCTAGTCAGTAATGTAAATGAAGTAAGAGAAATAAATATCTCTAGCAAATGTGTTTGGTGATCCATATACATCATATGTATATTGATTCGAATAAATCAGATATACTCTAACACTGAAATATTTTAAAGGCGGAACTCATATCCTTCAAATGATAAGATATCCAATGAGTCCAATAGTCCATATTCATGGAATCTGAAATTGTGAATCACACTTCTTTGCAACAATAATGCCGATGATATACAAAAGGTTCAAATCTCATTTGATCCTTTTCTCATATGTTATAGACCAGCTTATCAAGATCACATATCTCAATTCCACACTTGTATAGAAAACATTATTTGGATAATAGGACAACACTTGTCTTTTATTCAACTACACAATCTTTATCTTGTCAATACAAGATTTAGGATTTAATGCTTCTATTTTATATGGAATTTAATAACAATTATTTGGTTCCATATCAAGTTAAATTTAAGTCTAAGCATTAGCTCCTATATCAATGAAACAATTTGTTCCATTCTAGACGTAGGTGGACTTCACTTATAGTTAATGTCCTACTTCTTTAAAACTCTCAATATTTCAACAAATATGAGATCAATCATCAAGTATCATATACTTATGATGCAGAAGTAGAAATTTAACTTTCTATAACTATATGGGCAAAGAAGAAGTCTTACCTCTTTCTTATATTTTGACTCTTTTAAAAACATTAACAGTTTTTCTCGTTCTTGAGAACAATTCCCAATTCTTGTACCAATTCAGAAACTCCTTTCTGAAGATTTTTTTGTTCTTTATATGAACATTTAACAGTATAATAAAATGCATATGCCAAAGAAATTCTAAATACAGAAAATAAATAAAATAAATGTATCATGATTTAAAACATATTTAATTAGGTCTTTAATTAAATATGCTCCCACTATTTTACTCAAAACAAATGACCTTCAACATTTGATTCGGAAAATCTCATTGGAAGATTTTCTAGTGGGTTGAAATCCATATTTCACTTCGTTTTGAGTCAGCGAGGGCTGATCCCCCAAAACTTAGCTATTTAGGTAGGAACTCCTTCCAATTGTATCTCATACAACTTTCAAACCATTTGGGCGAGTAACTCCTTACTCTAATCTATCATATAGATGTTCCCAAACATTGCTTCTAAATATATTTTAATCTTATTAAAATAATTTAGTTAAGTTAGACCCAAAGAATAACAGTCGGGTAAATGAAATTACCTCACCGCAACTTACTAGTATAGAAAGTGCACTTCGCTAAGGCGAACCCACACTATTCGAGACTAGTCTTGAAGGGTGCTATCCTTTGGAAAGCAATTAACTTAATATTCTATTTGAAGTTAATATATTTTTAATCTTATTAAAATAACTTAGTTAAGTTAGACCCAAAGAATAACAGTCGGGTAAATAGAATTACCGCACCTCAACTTACTAGTATAGAAAGTGCACTTCACAGAGGCGAACCCACACATTTCGATATTAGTCTTGAAGGGTGTTATACTTTGGAAATCAATTAACTTCAATTCTATTTGAAGGATTTTTATTAAGTTTGATCTCATCGACATGTGTATCTCATACACATGTCTCTAGAAATGCATGACATTCATGCTCATATTTAGCAAGTATATAAAACATTTAAAACATACATGCTAACATACATCTAAAACGCGTTAAGCATACACATCATACATGCGCTTAACTAAACATACATTTCATGCATCACATACATAAAATAAATTTGGTAGTATGGTTATGACCTCCTAACGTGTAAGAATTAAATAAACTATTTTATTACAATTCTTTGACCCACGAGCAAGCTTCAAAAGTTTCTCCATCGGAATCATCTTTTGGCGTCGTCTTCTCTTCAACTTGAGCAATTACATTATTTAACATTTAAATAAAATAAATAAATGACACGACACGCAGGTCGTATTTAAATAAAATAAATCACGACACGCAGGCCGTATTTAAATGAAATAAACTATGACACGCATGTCATATTTAATTTAAATGAATAAACGCCAAAATAAACTAAGGTCATAACCATATACCTTAAACTTAATGATAAATAATAATAACTATTTATTATTATTATCATTAAACAGTTTTAGAGTCAATCAAGATTTGGAAATAATATTTTGACCGAGATATATGCCATATAAAATTGATTATATATATATATATATATATATATATATATATATATACATATACTTTGAAACTATTTTCAAAGTCAATCGGGTCATAAATAAAAATAAAATATGCAAATATTATGACCAAATCTAAAAGATCATATCCGATATTGAAACTCTTTCAATATCATGATTCTTTTAAATTAGAATCAAATTATGTTAAAAATCATGCAAATCTTTTAAATAAATTCAAAATCATACATGACATTGAAACTATTTCAAATCATGAAATTTTAAATTTACTATCAAATAAGGATCGTTTACTAACATTTCAAACATCTTTTGAAAAACAATCCAAAAAGGTAGAATTTTTATTTATTTAATTATAGTAATATTGACACTCAATAATTATTATAATTAAATCTGCTTTATTTAGGCAATCAATCTGTTTCCAAAACAAATTATGGTGCTAAAATTATGCAAATATTTTACTACCAAATTCAAAAGATCATATCTGATATTGAAACTTTTCAAAATCATGATCCTTTTAAATTGGAAATGAATTAAACTAAAGATATGAAAATCTTTAATTACCAAATTCAAAAGACCATACCTGATATTGAAACTCTTTCAAAATCATGATCTTTTAAATCTACCTTTCTCCAATTGAATTAATTAATTAAACATTATGATCGATCACACTATGCAGATCACACTACATCAATAGTTTCAAGGATTGTTTGTTTAGCATGAACAATCGGATCTTTGATGCTTCACCAGATTCGGATATCGAAGCTCAATCTCACGAATTGTTCAAATTCACAACAATCTTTTGAAAACAATTGACGAATGATACAACCATAATAAATACAACTCTTGTATAGTTAGGTAACCTAATACGACGATCAAACATCAATAGTTTTAACAATTGTTTCCTCAGTATGGACAACCGGATCTTTGATGCTTCACCTGTAAC
This sequence comes from Medicago ruthenica, assembly GCA_018208015.1. Classification (NCBI taxonomy): domain Eukaryota; kingdom Viridiplantae; phylum Streptophyta; class Magnoliopsida; order Fabales; family Fabaceae; genus Medicago; species Medicago ruthenica. The sequence goes on from CM031375.1 coordinate 43,737,009, forward strand.
ACCCACACTAAATTATCTAGAATATTTAGTATGTGTATTAATCTGATACTGGGTACATTAAAATTTTCAATAATAAATACAATATAAAACTACTGAATGAGTACAAATAGCTCGTTTATACAAATATCCAAATATCATTTACAATTACACTCTCACATACATAGATAATCTGTTAACCTCCTGAGCTTGTCCTTGACGAGCATCTGCACTCCATCCAGCGTCTTCCTGAAGATCTTCATGAACTTCTCTTGCTAACCTGTAAACCTGCACCAGAAGGATTGGGATGAGACATTACGTCTTAGTGAGCTCCAGCCCAACCTACTGTTGGCAACCACGGGGAAAACCTAGGGTCGCCGTGCCTACTCTCGGCAATCTTGGGGATACCTATGATCGCCAAGTCTTATCCTTACCCATAGAGGGCTACCTGACTGTTCCTGCTAATCTGGGTAGTCATGACTGGACTACATCTGCTAATCTAGTGATCAAGGGGAAACCTAGGATCACTGTCTGAGTCTGATACTGAATAGTCATGAGATCTAGGCTATAACCTGATAAATGGGTGATCGAGGGGAAACCTAGGATCACCGCCTGATAACTGATTCCTGTCTGATAATAATTCTCTGTCTGATAACATAATAAAATATTAACTGATACATGTCTTTATGTTAGCTGTTAGCGTTGAACAAACAATATTATCTGAGTTCATTTTACGGAATGCCCCCGGGTGGAGTAACCCCGAAGCACACTCCCCTGATAACCGGTGAAAATTCCTATCATATCAGGCTAACACCGGACTCCTCTTGTCGTCGTGCGGTCATCCTTGCGGAATAACACGTCCCACTGGCGTGAACCTCCTGTGTCCCACTGGCGTGAACAGCAGAAGACACGACTTAATAATCTTAACTTATGCGTATACCTCCCGTGTCCCACTGGCGTGAACGACGGAAGACGCGAATTAATATTCTTTAAACTTATGCATGAACCTTTCATGTCCCACTGGCGTGAACGATGAAAGTCATGACTTAATAATAATAATCTTAATCTTAACTTTGCATGAACCATTCGTCTCCCACTGGCGTGAACGACGAAGGTCACGACTTAATATCTGATTAATTCTTGTTCTTATTCTTCTTATATATATATATAACTTATGTCTATTGCATATCTGATGCATTCTTGAATGCTTAACCTATTAAAGGTCCTTAACTATGAATATATATATATATATATATATATATATATTCAATCTTGTGCTTAGTACATGATGAGTACCATTCAAAATATCTTTAACCTATAATAGGTTCTTAACTCATCGTTCTCATGAGCCATTATCTAAATTGGGGAAACTACGTCCCTAACTTACTTAAACATTGTAATGAAGTTCCTGCATTCGTCTAAGCTTTGCCCTTTAATTCTGAACTATTTAAATCATTGCTCAATCCTTGTTCCATACATTTTCATCCTTTTTGGGAGCCTCTTGAATGTGTTAGAATGGTGGTAAATGTTTCTAAAATGTTTATGGAGAAAACGGATGCGGAAAACCATGCCTACACGCCCCAGAACACCCAAAACAGCAAAGCTGTCAAGTGCTGTCTGGGCCTGCGCGCTTGTAGCGACCAGCCTGCGCTTGAAGCGACCAGCCTGCGCTTGAAGCGACAGTAGGCAGAATAAAATTCTGCCTGGTCGCTGTAGCGAGCTCCAGCTCGCTGTAGCGACCATGACAGGTCCAAAAATCTCAAAATTGATATTTTTCATCATTCCAACCCATCCCAACACACCCAAGCTTCCAAAATGGCATAAAAAGGATTTTCTTAAGCTTATAAATCATTTAAACATGGCTGGAACAAGGATCGTTCTCATTATCTTATAAATACCTTAATAGTCCATGTAATCTTACTTTGATGACATTAGATCGTTCTCATTATCCTCAAATATTCCCATGAATTATTATCTTTATCTTTCATCTCATACGATGACATCACTTATCTTAATAACTTAAAAATCATTCTTCATTACTTGGAGTTTACTAATCTCCTATCTTTCTTGTCACTACTATTCTCGAATTCTGGCCGTAGCATAAATATTTTCTGTATTGGTCAATCCAAACTCATAGAAGTTTAGCCCGAGTGATGAGTAGTAATCATCTCACATAACACCACATGGTATATTTCATAGCATATAATTTACATACATAAGAGAGCATGTGTACACTACTGATGGGTACACAATACATCATCTCATCCTTGTCCGACTGACGGGACATCATTCTTGATCTTATCATATTTGAGACACTACCACATCAATTGAGAATCTTTTCTTATTCTTAACTCATTTTGTAACATTCGGGATTTGCCTTTCGACTGGCTTGCCAGGTTTGCCCCGCCAATGTTACCCATGTTTAACTCTTAAGTATACAACAACCCATAACATAGATTATGGTTACATTCTCTCAGCATCGTAAACTTATTTCTCATTGTGGACGTCGAGTTCAAGATCCTTGTTTCCAATAGAAAACTCTACTCGATTGCTACCAAAAATAGTACGCTTAATCTTTAATCCTTTAATCAAACCTGAACTTACGTAGCCCTTTACTGTGGACTACGAGTGACTTTTAATCTGCATAAAAGTCCTTCTTCCTTTACTGATGAACATTAAGTATAATAATTTCCGAACTCTTATGTTAAGATATGGTTGATATCAGCAAATCTGTTCTGGTAAAACCTCATACTTAAACATTCTTGTTTGCGTTCCACTATTGCCAAAACACATCACATAGCTGAAATTCTGCTACACTACTATCTGAGTAGTTTAAGCACTGCCTGATAAATATATACAATACTAAACATAACCTGATACATGTGACATGTTGACAGATTGTAGGTACTAGGTGTATTAAACTCATATGTCACTGCATTGTTGTTTCTGATCAATGCTTCAATTTCAAAAATTTACCGTCTTGCAAGTGCAACTTTTACTGACGTTGCCTTATACTTAACCCTTTTTTACTAAACTTACTCTTCAAGTACCGCATTACTGGTGACTTTCCTTGCTCTAGACTTATTGTGCTAGAAACATATCATTCTTATTCTTATCACAGAATCTTAAACTGCTTCGATTTCCATTTCTCTCGAGTCTCGAGGTTTGAAATATCCCTCGGCTTTACCTTTAAAATTTCCTGCTAGAACTTATAACAAGTTTGAGTCGTCACTGTTCACTGACATTTTGTGGTTCACCTGACAAGGACTACACAAGCATCCTTGTTCTCTAAGCTTCAGTTTAGAATCGTTTGTTAACTCATCCTGGAATTACTTTTCCGCTGCGCAACTCTGGTCTAACAAAACACTTTGGAGTAGGAGTAATACACCATTATCAAATTCTCTGGCCGACTTGTTCCTTAATGACTTGTAGCTATCACAGTAGATTCATCTTACGTTCGTTGATTCTCTTGTGGCTTAAACCACTTGTTTAACTTACTGATTGATCGTCATCTGACACTGTACTTCCTTTCGGACATGAACCATATACTCACTTACTTTCACGATAAAACGCCAGAACCTGTAAACGGTTTCCAACAACTGTCAAGAGTTCAACAATGTTCCTGTCAAACAATTTATACTCTTGGCCAGCACATCATATATAGTCAGTAAACATTGTGGAAACCTGATTGAAATCATGCTTGAGGCAACTTAAATTCACACACAATCATTTGTAGTAACTTCTAAAACGACTTATGGTTTCTGGAGGTTCACATCTTCCATACTCTAAATCCACTGATGATTCAAATCTCGTTTACTTTCCCTTCTATTCTTGTCTAGAAGGTTTTCATACCTATACTCTTTTCCGAGACAACTTCGGTCTCTATGGTCTTACCTTATCTCCTAAGTTACCTTCGAGTTTCTCCAGGACAATCCGTCTCGAAATAGATTCAAACTCTTACCGGTTCTCTAGTGAATTTAATTATAGATTACGTCTCTTCGAGTACCCGATTAATTGATCTTGGCTTCGGCACTTATCGTTATCTACTGGATTTCCTCCAGTAACTTGTTATTGTGTTCATGATTCAAATCTATACCGTATTACTACCCTCGGGAACTTATCGACACGAGGTGATCTCTTTCAGCTTCTATAATATTTGTGAAAGAAAACTCTTCGGTTGAGAACATATAACTCCTTATCATTAACCTCAATCCTAACCTTTCATATTCAAGACGATTCTCCGTATATTAAATCTCCACACTGGTCTACTATAATCTTGCGTTATCTTGAACTTTCCTTCTTCATCCAATCAAGGAAATTCAACTTTATTCGTCTATCAGTGCACTAAATTCTAACAACTTATTATTCAATATCCACCTTTCATTGAGTAATATTCCAGTTAAGCTTAACTTATTTTCAATCTTCTTACTATAAGCAATATCTGAAAATCTGATTCACGCTCCGATATGCAACGGGTCTTATTATCACCTCTTAATCATCCATCTTAGTGCTTAGGTTGCATACCAACTTCTTTTCTTAATTCCCAAATCTAGCATTTATGGTTCGGGAGGTGCAGCTGATCTGATGGGGATAAACTTACTTGCGAGTCATGCTCAAAGACCACACTTGAGTGGTTAGCTTCATTGTCCAGATAATTCACTTAATCCATAACTAATTCCCTTAACTGTCTGGACATTAAAATCTCATACGATACGAGTTCGATTCATCAACACTCTATCCTTGCTGAGAGTCTACAGGTTTCAAACCGACCGATAATTCCACATTTCAAGTCTCTAGGTTTGGTACTGCAATTCTTCAACTCTGTACACAGAATTGTTACATAGTCCACACTTCACTTTAACTTCTCAAACTGCGGTTCCAAGTCATCCCTTAGAGTATTCCATAATTTCTTAATCCGTATGACTTCCGCAGATGAGGTATCGTCCAACGTCGCGTCCAACTGGGTTGAGGTGCTTCACCTTACTTCTTATTAATCTCTTATGTTCTGAAACCTTGCTACTGACAGGCTTCGTTACTTACTGTAACACCCATATAGAGATTGCCTAGGATCTCTTACGAGTATTAAATTTCGTACCGGATACATTAAATACAATACAGAAAGATTAATAATATTTATACAAAACATGAGTTTGTCATACAACTTGTTATCCGATAAAAACATTTCCATAATATACATCATAATACAACAGTCTTATACATCTATCCATAATAACAAAGCATAAGCAGCACAGTCAGTCCATAGCCTTCTCTTTACCTTTGCGTCGTGCTACCTGCGAAGAACCTGCACCAGAAGGAAAGGGATGAGACATAACGTCTCAGTGAGCTCCTACCCTACCTACTGTTTGGCAACCACAGGGAACCTAGGGTCGCCGTGCCTACCTCGGCGATCTTGGGAATACCTATTATCGCCAAGTCTTAACTTTATCGCGATCAAGGGAAATCTAGGATCGCATCATTGTCTTTTCTCATGTATTTCATATTCTATTCTTAAACTTTAACATATACGGAGTGATCGTGGGGACATCCTAGGATCACTTCTCGTTCACTAGGAACTAAACATCATAACTCGTATTCATAGTCGTCTTACGTATTCATTAGGTTAGCAGTTAGCGTTGAACAAACATAACATTATCTTGGTTCGTTTTACGGAGTGCATCCGGGTGGAGTAACCCCGAAGTACATCTCCCATCATACCGGTGAAATTCCTATCATATCAGGCTAACACCGGACTCCTCTTATCTTTGTGTAGGCAACCCTCTCGGTGAAGCCCCATCCGGCATAATCCGGAGCCTGCTGGACACATCTTAACTTTACATGTGGACGACCCTCTCGGAGAAGTCCCATCCGGCGAATCCCGGAGCCTGATGGACATGCTTAAATCTTTTACTTACGTGTGGATAGCCCTTTCGGAGAAATCCCATCCGGCGTGACCCGGAGTCTGATGAACACGTGATCGTAATCGTATAACATTTTCATATCGTATCCTTATAGCATAAACTTAACTTGTTCTTATTCTTGAGTGATCTTTCATAAATGCTTAACCTACATAAGGGTTCTAAGCTTTGAATATGTAACATTCTTGTGCTCATCGTTCTCATGAGCCAATTCTTAAAAGTGGGGAAACAAGTTCCCTAAAATACTGGGTATCTTAGGTATTCTCTACCCTTTGTCTTAATCATTTTCCTTGATTCTTAATGAGGTTAATCCTCAACATTATGTGTTGTTTCTAACCCCACACTCATGCTAATACGAGGTATACTATGATCTATTCTTCCATTTTAAAATGTACAAAGGCATACTGGCGCTGTGCGGATGATTTCTGGCTAGAAAACACACTTTTAAAAAGGGGTGCATTGCTGGTTTTCTCGTGGCACGTTGCCACCCATCGTGGCACGATGGCTGCCTGATCAGGATGATCATGGCACGATGCAAGCCATCGTGGCACGATGAAACCAGGGGATGCAGTCCCTGTAGCTGTTTCAGAAAGTTCAAAAACGAATTTTATGATCCAACACAGTCCAGCAAGCAATCATACATCAAAATCAAAGGTTTTCAACATATAAAACCATAGCATAACAAGTATTAACAATAGGGAACTATCTATTACAAATCTAGGTAAAAATCATTCATATGTTCCTTTCCTCATAAACCTTAAAATTTACCCCTAAATGGGTATAAAGCTTAGTGGAGCTCACCTTAATCCACAATTTGGTGCTAATAAGCTTGAATCCAAAACCCTAAGCTTCTCCAACTCTAACTCTTCTTTTGTTCTTCCTTGTTCCTCTTTTCTTTCACTTATTCTAGCTTCTATCCCAAGCTTTCTTTGCAAGTTTTCCTTACTAGGTTTTAGATTGGAGTTTAGATGAACATGGATGAGTGAGGGTGGACGTGAGAGTATGAAGAGAAGGGGAAGGAAAACAGAAAAATGGAATGGAAATGAAGGAATGGATTTGAAGAGAAGTAAATATCTTGTGCCAAATTCAAATTAAACTTCCTCTTTGCCTTATTTACAAAAATGCCATCTCTCTTAATTCTTGATTTTCTTACTTGCTTCTCAAGCTTCTAACATAGATGAATGCTACATCTAAGTGGGATATTACAATCTACCCCCCTTAAAGAAATTTCGTCCTCGAAATTTAGAATTTACCTGAAAACAGTTGAGGATAGTGCTCTTGCATTTCTGACTCTAGCTCCCACGTGGCTTCGCCGTCGGGAGAACCTTTCCATACAACCTTGACAATAGGAATCTCTTTGTTCCGCAAAGATTTGACATCACGATCAATTATCTGATCTGGTTCCGGTTGAAAAGTTAGGTCCGATCTCAAATCAATACTGTCCAGTTCCACTGGTTGGAAAGGATCGGGAATAAACTTCCTCAGTTGTGAGACATGAAACACATCGTGCAACCCTGACATAGCCGGTGGCAGCGCTAACTGATAAGCTGCTGGTCCGACACGTCGAAGTATTTGGAATGGTCCAACATACCTCGGACAAAGCTTCTTAGTCCTGAACGCTCCTCTTAACCCCAACTTGGGTGTAACTTTAAGGAAGACATGGTCTCCTTCTTCAAACTCTAAGGGTCTTCGTCGCTTGTCCGCGTAACTTTTCTGACGACTTTGGGCTATTCTCATTTTATCCTGGATGGACTTAATCTTTAAGGTCGTCTCTTGTATTATCTCAGGTCCCAATATACTTTTATCTCCGACTTCAGCCCAACAAAGCGGGGTTCTACATTTCCTACCATATAGTGCTTCATATGGTGCCATTCCAATGCTAGAATGGTAACTGTTATTGTAAGAAAATTCTATCAGTGGTAGGTGATCGTTCCAACTTCCTCCATCTTCTAGAATACATGCACGTAACATATCCTCTAACGTCTGAATAGTCCTCTCGGATTGTCCATCTGTCTGAGGATGATGGGACGTGCTCATCTTCAATCTGGTTCCCAAAGCTTTCTGAAAAGCCTTCCAAAAATGGGATGTTAAAATAGGATCTCTATCCGACACAATACTTGCTGGCACACCATGGAGTTTCACAATCTCTGAAATAAACAACTCGGCATACTGAGAAGCTCGGTAAGTAGTCTTAACCGGCAAGAAATGTGCTGACTTAGTTAACCGGTCCACTATCACCCAAATGGAATCATGTCCTCGTTGTGTTCGAGGTAATCCAGTCACAAAATCCATGGTTATATCTTCCCATTTCCATTGTGGAATCTCTAATGGTACTAACATTCCTGCAGGCCTTTGATGTTCAATCTTCACCTGCTGACAAACAAATCGCGACACAAATTCCGCAACATCTCTCTTCATACTGGGCCACCAATAATCTCTCTTCAAGTCTTGATACATCTTGGTGGTACCAGGATGAATACTAAAACTGCTCTTGTGCGCTTCCTCTAAAATCAACCTCCTTAACTCCACATCATTTGGAACGTAAACCCTTCCTTCAAACAATACTACACCATCTGGTGCCCATGAAAACCCTGCTTGGCCAACCTTCCTCTGGAGATCCATATCAACCGATTGAGCTTGTGCAATCCTAAACCGTAGGTCGCACGAAATATCCATCTTATTCAACAAGACGCCACCTTCTAACTCTGTAACATGTAGATTAAGATCTCTGAATCTCTCATACAATCCACATGTACGCATCATTACTTCAGCTTTAGCTAAGGCTTTTCTACTCAAGGCATCAGCTACTACATTTGCTTTTCCTGGATGGTACTTCAGATCGAAATCAAAGTCCTTCAAGTACTCCATCCATCGTCTTTGTCTCATATTGAGGTCTCGCTGATCAAACAAGTATTTCAAACTCTTATGATCGCTGAACAAATCAAATTGTGCTCCATACAAATGATGTCTCCATACCTTCAATGCAAAAATTATGGCTGCTAGCTCGAGGTCATGAGTGGGGTAATTCTCCTCATGAGTCTTGAGCTGTCTGGACGCATATGCTATGACATTTTCCCCTTGCATAAGAACACTTCCCAGTCCCTTGGAGGATGCATCGCAGAAAACGGTGTATCTCTTTTCAGGATCTGGTATGGCCAACACTGGCGCCTTAGTCAACTTCCTTTTCAGAACTCTAAAGCTTTCCTCACATTCTTCGTCCCAGACAAATGGTACATCCTTTCTGGTAAGTCGTGACAAAGGTAAGGCAATCTGAGAAAATTTCATGATAAACCTTCGATAATATCCGGCCAAGCCTAGAAAGCTCCTGACCTCTGCTACATTCTTTGGTCTTTCCCAATTAAGAACAGCCTCGACTTTAGATGGATCAACAGCTACTCCTCCTTGAGAAATAACGTGACCCAGAAACTTAATCTCAGATAGCCAGAACTCACACTTGCTAAACTTAGCATACAGCTGCTTGTCTCTGAGGATATCCAAAACAATTCTCAAATGTTGAGCATGTTCCTGAGGATCCTTAGAATAAATCAGGATGTCATCTATAAAAATCACCACAAACTGATCAAGGTAAGGCTGAAAAATTCTGTTCATATAGTCCATAAAGACTGCTGGAGCATTAGTTACACCAAAAGGCATAACCAGAAATTCATAGTGCCCGTAACGCGTTCGAAACGCCGTCTTAGACACATCTGAAGACTTAATACGGATTTGATGGTAACCTGACCGAAGATCAATTTTGGAAAACACAGTTGCTCCCTTGAGCTGATCTAAGAGATCATCAATCCTTGGAAGAGGATACTTGTTCTTGATAGTCACCTTATTAAGTTGGCGGTAGTCAATACACAGCCTCATACTCCCATCTTTCTTCTTGACTAATAAAACTGGAGCACCCCAAGGTGACACACTGGGTCTAATGAAATGCTTCTGGATCAATTCTTCTAGCTGAGATTTTAGTTCCTTAAGTTCCGTAGGCGACATTCTATACGGTGCCACAGATACCGGCTCCGCTCCTGGAATCAAATCAATTGAAAACTCCACCTCTCGCTCTGGAGGCAAACTAGTCACTTCTGAAGGGAAAACATCTAGATACTCATTAACAATAGGAATATCACTGGGACTCAACTCTGATTCTGAAGCCACAGTGAGCATGACATAAAATCCTTTATCTTGTGCACAAATAAACTGGATTAACTGATGGGTGCGGTTGATCAATTCAGATAAAGCCACACCTTCCGTCGTATCACTGGTCGGCATATAAATACTCTTTTCAGAACATCCAATATACACATGATTAGCAGAGAGCCAATCCATGCCTAATATCACGTCAAGTTGCTCCATTGGGAGACAAACCAGATCAACATAATAAGTCTTACTTGACACAGTAATAGGACAGTTTTCGCAAACATAACTTGCCTCAATTCCGCCCTCAGTAGCGGTAGTTACTAACATTGGAGGATTCAACGGAGACAAAGGTAATTGAAGCGTCTCCACACATTTATATGAAATAAAAGAGCATGAAGCGCCACAATCAAAAAGAACTTTTACTGGGTATGAGCCAAGATAACACATACCGGCAATCAGATCTTCATTTGCCAAGGCCTTTGCACCATCAAGGGAATACACCCTTCCTTTGCTTGTGGTAGTTCCTTCAGTTCCATTTCTATTTCTCCGTTCTGGACAATTTGCAATGATATGCCCCGGCTTCTTACATCCATAACAAATACCTGTACCCTTCATGCATTCGCCATAATGTGACTTCCCACAATTGTTGCATATAGCACCAGCCTTCGGTGAATACGTCTGTTTACCCCTTTGAGGTGATCCCTTCGGTTTCAACTTGTCATGATACTTATCCTGCATCCTGCTCTTCCTTCTTTCAAAAGCCACTGATCTTTCCTTTGAGGTCTTTGCAAGTCCTGCTTCGACCACCAAGCTGTCATGTACCAATTCATCGTAACTTGCAGTTCTTTGGAGACTTACTGCAGTGTCAATCTCGCCTCGTAAACCTCTTTTATACTGATTCATTTTCCACACTTCATTGTCAGCATATTCATTGTGTGTGGAATAATAGGACAACTCTTCGAACTTCTTTGTAAACTCAGCAACCGACATACTACCTTGCTTCAATTCCAAGAACTCTTGCTCTTTCTTTACCTTATAAGACACAGGTAAATACTTCTCCAACATTACTCCTTTAAAGTTCTCCCAATTCACTTCTACACCATTGGCTTCCATCCTGCGCTGAGCAGATTCCCACCAGTCTTCTGCTGCGCCTCTGAGTTGGTTTGTTGCATAGACCACTTTGTCTTCTTCCGAACAATCAGCCATTCTAAAGATCTTCTCCATCTGCTTAATCCACTTCCTTGCTTCTTGAGGTTCACCTTCTCCATTGAACTCTGGAGGGTGATGTCTATTATACTCCCGGAACACGGGATTACCAATTACCGGAGGAGGTGGTGGTTGTGGATGGAAACCTTGCCCTTGCTGCATCATTTCCATCCATTGCTGCTGAGATTGGGCCTGCTGCTGGGATTGCTGTTGCATCATCAGCATCATTTGCTGATACTGTAATGCATTCTGAGCTTGTTGCTCTTGGTATTGCTGCTGCCAGGCCTGTTGTTGTTGCATCATCTGTTCCCATGAATTCAAGCTGGGTCCTCCACTTTCATCGCTAGCTTGATTGGTACGAGGTCTACCTCTTCTTCTCCCAGACATCTTATCCTAGCTGTCACATACAAGTCAAAGTGATCAGTTTTAACTGAACATAACATCTAGAATAATGTCCTGGATCCAAGAGGTCCGGAAACTTGGATTGTACTTTAATGACCCAAGGCACGGTCTGAATCGACCTGCTCTGATACCAAATTGTAACACCCATATAGAGATTGCCTAGGATCTCTTACGAGTATTAAATTTCGTACCGGATACATTAAATACAATACAGAAAGATTAATAATATTTATACAAAACATGAGTTTGTCATACAACTTGTTATCCGATAAAAACATTTCCATAATATACATCATAATACAACAGTCTTATACATCTATCCATAATAACAAAGCATAAGCAGCACAGTCAGTCCATAGCCTTCTCTTTACCTTTGCGTCGTGCTACCTGCGAAGAACCTGCACCAGAAGGAAAGGGATGAGACATAACGTCTCAGTGAGCTCCTACCCTACCTACTGTTTGGCAACCACAGGGAACCTAGGGTCGCCGTGCCTACCTCGGCGATCTTGGGAATACCTATTATCGCCAAGTCTTAACTTTATCGCGATCAAGGGAAATCTAGGATCGCATCATTGTCTTTTCTCATGTATTTCATATTCTATTCTTAAACTTTAACATATACGGAGTGATCGTGGGGACATCCTAGGATCACTTCTCGTTCACTAGGAACTAAACATCATAACTCGTATTCATAGTCGTCTTACGTATTCATTAGGTTAGCAGTTAGCGTTGAACAAACATAACATTATCTTGGTTCGTTTTACGGAGTGCATCCGGGTGGAGTAACCCCGAAGTACATCTCCCATCATACCGGTGAAATTCCTATCATATCAGGCTAACACCGGACTCCTCTTATCTTTGTGTAGGCAACCCTCTCGGTGAAGCCCCATCCGGCATAATCCGGAGCCTGCTGGACACATCTTAACTTTACATGTGGACGACCCTCTCGGAGAAGTCCCATCCGGCGAATCCCGGAGCCTGATGGACATGCTTAAATCTTTTACTTACGTGTGGATAGCCCTTTCGGAGAAATCCCATCCGGCGTGACCCGGAGTCTGATGAACACGTGATCGTAATCGTATAACATTTTCATATCGTATCCTTATAGCATAAACTTAACTTGTTCTTATTCTTGAGTGATCTTTCATAAATGCTTAACCTACATAAGGGTTCTAAGCTTTGAATATGTAACATTCTTGTGCTCATCGTTCTCATGAGCCAATTCTTAAAAGTGGGGAAACAAGTTCCCTAAAATACTGGGTATCTTAGGTATTCTCTACCCTTTGTCTTAATCATTTTCCTTGATTCTTAATGAGGTTAATCCTCAACATTATGTGTTGTTTCTAACCCCACACTCATGCTAATACGAGGTATACTATGATCTATTCTTCCATTTTAAAATGTACAAAGGCATACTGGCGCTGTGCGGATGATTTCTGGCTAGAAAACACACTTTTAAAAAGGGGTGCATTGCTGGTTTTCTCGTGGCACGTTGCCACCCATCGTGGCACGATGGCTGCCTGATCAGGATGATCATGGCACGATGCAAGCCATCGTGGCACGATGAAACCAGGGGATGCAGTCCCTGTAGCTGTTTCAGAAAGTTCAAAAACGAATTTTATGATCCAACACAGTCCAGCAAGCAATCATACATCAAAATCAAAGGTTTTCAACATATAAAACCATAGCATAACAAGTATTAACAATAGGGAACTATCTATTACAAATCTAGGTAAAAATCATTCATATGTTCCTTTCCTCATAAACCTTAAAATTTACCCCTAAATGGGTATAAAGCTTAGTGGAGCTCACCTTAATCCACAATTTGGTGCTAATAAGCTTGAATCCAAAACCCTAAGCTTCTTCAACTCTAACTCTTCTTTTGTTCTTCCTTGTTCCTCTTTTCTTTCACTTATTCTAGCTTCTATCCCAAGCTTTCTTTGCAAGTTTTCCTTACTAGGTTTTAGATTGGAGTTTAGATGAACATGGATGAGTGAGGGTGGACGTGAGAGTATGAAGAGAAGGGGAAGGAAAACAGAAAAATGGAATGGAAATGAAGGAATGGATTTGAAGAGAAGTAAATATCTTGTGCCAAATTCAAATTAAACTTCCTCTTTGCCTTATTTACAAAAATGCCATCTCTCTTAATTCTTGATTTTCTTACTTGCTTCTCAAGCTTCTAACATAGATGAATGCTACATCTAAGTGGGATATTACACTTACGGTTTGATGGCCACCATTGGCATGAATACTTCTTCGCCTATTCCGTCTCAAAATTCTATCACCTTAATCTTCACTCTCCTTAAACTTCATTCCTCCTTGGTCACATTCAGCTCTCGGACATTTATCCTAACTGTCATATACTAGATTGAGTTGATCAGGCTCAACTAGATGTGACCTTTAGAACAACATCCGGAACCCAATGGTCCCACTACTTTTATTGAATTTTTAATGACCCAAGGCACGGTCTGAATCGACCTGCTCTGATACCAATTGTAACACCCACACTAAATTATCTAGAATATTTAGTATGTGTATTAATCTGATACTGGGTACATTAAAATTTTCAATAATAAATACAATATAAAACTACTGAATGAGTACAAATAGCTCGTTTATACAAATATCCAAATATCATTTACAATTACACTCACATAGACATAGATAATCTGTTAACCTCCTGAGCTTGTCCTTGACGAGCATCTGCACTCCATCCAGCGTCTTCCTGAAGATCTTCATGAACTTCTATTGCTAACCTGTAAACCTCCACCAGAAGGATTGGGATGAGACATTACGTCTCAGTGAGCTCCAGCCCAACCTACTGTTGGCAACCACGGGGAAAACCTAGGGTCGCCGTGCCTAGTCTCGGCAATCTTGGGGATACCTATGATCACCAAGTCTTATCCTTACCCATAGAGGGCTACCTGACTGTTCCTGCTAATCTGGGTAGTCATGACTGGACTACATCTGCTAATCTAGTGATCAAGGGGAAACCTATGATCACTGTCTGAGTCTGATACTGAATAGTTATGAGATCTAGGCTATAACCTGATAAATGGGTGATCGAGGGGAAACCTAGGATCACCGCCTGATAACTGATTCCTGTCTGATAATAATTCTCTGTCTGATAACATAATAAAATATTAACTGATACATGTCTTTATGTTAGCTGTTAGCGTTGAACAAACAATATTATCTGAGTTCATTTTACGGAATGCCCCCGGGTGGAGTAACCCCGAAGCACACTCCCCTGATAACCGGTGAAAATTCCTATCATATCAAGCTAACACTGGACTCCTCTTGTCGTCGTGCGGTCATCCTTGCGGAATAACACGTCCCACTGGCGTGAACCTCCTGTGTCCCACTGGCGTGAACAGCAGAAGACACGACTTAATAATCTTAACTTACGCGTATACCTCCCGTGTCCCACTGGCGTGAACGACGGAAGACGCGAATTAATATTCTTTAAACTTATGCATGAACCTTTCATGTCCCACTGGCGTGAACGATGAAAGTCACGACTTAATAATAATAATCTTAATCTTAACTTTGCATGAACCATTCGTGTCCCACTGGCGTGATCGACGAAGGTCACGACTTAATATCTGATTAATTCTTGTTCTTATTCTTCTTATATATATATATATATATATATATATATATATATATATATATATATATATATATATATATATATATATATATATATATATATATAACTTATGTCTATTGCATATCTGATGCATTCTTGAATGCTTAACCTATTAAAGGTCCTTAACTATGAATATATATATATATATATATATATATATATATATATATATATATATATATTCAATCTTGTGCTTAGTAGATGATGAGTACCATTCAAAATCTCTTTAACCTATAATAGGTTCTTAACTCATCGTTCTCATGAGCCATTATCTAAATTGGGGAAACTACGTCCCTAACTTACTTAAACATTGTAATGAAGTTCCTGCATTCGTCTAAGCTTTGCCCTTTAATTCTGAACTATTTAAATCATTGCTCAATCCTTGTTCCATACATTTTCATCCTTTTTGGGAGCCTCTTGAATGTGTTAGAATGGTGGTAAATGTTTCTAAAATGTTTATGGAGAAAACGGATGCGGAAAACCATGCCTACACGCCCCAGAACACCCAAAACAGCAAAGCTGTCAAGTGCTGTCTGGGCCTGCGCGCTTGTAGCGACCAGCCTGCGCTTGAAGCGACCAGCCTGCGCTTGAAGCGACCAGCCCACGCTTGAAGCGACAGTAGGCAGAATAAAATTCTGCCTGGTCGCTGTAGCGAGCTCCAGCTCGCTGTAGCGACCATGACAGGTCCAAAAATCTCAAAATTGATATTTTTCATCATTCCAACCCATCCCAACACACCCAAGCTTCCAAAATGGCATAAAAAGGATTTTCTTAAGCTTATAAATCATTTAAACATGGCTGGAACAAGGAATTAGCAATTTACATAATCTAGGGCACTTTATAAAAATTACTCTAAGAGTAAACAACTCTCAAATGGGTTATAAAACCCTAGGGAGCTCACCTTAACTCCAAATGGTGCTGATTAAGCTTGAAACCAAAACCCTAACTTGCTCCAATCTAACTCTTCTCTTGATACTTTCTTGTTCTTCTTTCCTTTCCATTGTTCTAAGCTTCCTACCAAGCTTGCTTACAAGATTTCTTACTAGATTTTGATTGAAGTTTGGATGAATGTTGACAAGGTGAGGGGAGGGCGTGTGAGATTGAGAGAAGGAAGGAGAGGAGTTGAAAAATGGAAGAGTGTAGAAACATGGGGAAAGATAGTAAGAAATATCTTACTACTTATTTGTAAAACATTCTTCCCATTCCAATTATTTACTAAAATGCCATCTCCTCATATTACAAAATTGCCATGCTTGCTTAGCAAGTTTCTAACACTGATAACTGTTACATTTAAGCGGGATATTACAATCTACCCCCCTTAAAGAAATTTCGTCCTCGAAATTTAGAATCCTCTATAATATATAAATGAATCTCTCATACTACTTCCTCTACTAGCCAAAATTCCAGTTCGTCTTGCTTATCGAAATCCATTGATTATATACTCAACAACTTTTCCTTTAATTGAAATGCTCGCGGTGAATTGCAGAACTCTTACGTAGTAGGATGTGAGGTTATCTGAACCATTATATCCATCGTATCCAATCTAGAGTTGTCCAGCTCTGACACTTGTACTAATTCTTATAAATACCTTCATAGTCCATGTAATCTTACTTTGATGACATTAGATCGTTCTCATTATCCTCAAATATTCCCATGAATTATTATCTTTATCTTTCATCTCATACGATGACATCACTTATCTTAATAACTTAAAAATCATTCTTCATTACTTGGAGTTTACTAATCTCCTATCTTTCTTGTCACTACTATTCTCGAATTCTGGCCGTAGCATAAATATTTTCTGTATTGGTCAATCCAAACTCATAGAAGTTTAGCCCAAGTGATGAGTAGTAATCATCTCACATAACACCACATGGTATATTTCATAGCATATAATTTACATACATAAGCGAGCACGTGTACACTACTGATGGGTACACAATACATCATCTCATCCTTGTCCGACTGACGGGACATCATTCTTGATCTTATCATATTTGAGACACTACCACATCAATTGAGAATCTTTTCTTATTCTTAACTCATTTTGTAACATTCGGGATTTGCCTTTCGACTGGCTTGCCAGGTTTGCCCCGCCAATGTTACCCATGTTTAACTCTTAAGTATACAACAACCCATAACATAGATTATGGTTACATTCTCTCAGCATCGTAAACTTATTTCTCATTTTGGACGTCGAGTTCAAGATCCTTGTTTCCAATAGAAAACTCTACTCGATTGCTACCAAAAATAGTACGCTTAATCTTTAATCCTTTAATCAAAACTGAACTTACGTAGCTCTTTACTGTGGACTACGAGTGACTTTTAATCTGCATAAAAGTCCTTCTTCCTTTACTGATGAACATTAAGTATAATAATTTCCGAACCCTTATGTTAAGATATGGTTGATATCAGCAAATCTGTTCTGGTAAAACCTCATACTTAAACATTCTTGTTTGCGTTCCACTATTGCCAAAACACATCACATAGCTGAAATTCTGCTACACTACTATCTGAGTAGTTTAAGCACTGCCTGATAAATATATACAATACTAAACATAACCTGATACATGTGACATGTTGACAGATTGTAGGTACTAGGTGTATTAAACTCATATGTCACTGCATTGTTGTTTCTGATCAATGCTTCAATTTCAAAAATTTACCGTCTTGCAAGTGCAACTTTTACTGACGTTGCCTTATACTTAACCCTTTTTGACTAAACTTACTCTTCAAGTACCGCATTACTGGTGACTTTCCTTGCTCTAGACTTATTGTGCTAGAAACATATCATTCTTATTCTTATCACAGAATCTTAAACTGCTTCGATTTCCATTTCTCTCGAGTCTCGAGGTTTGAAATATCCCTCGGCTTTACCTTTAAAATTTCCTGCTAGAACTTATAACAAGTTTGAGTCGTCACTGTTCACTGACATTTTGTGGTTCACCTGACAAGGACTACACAAGCATCCTTGTTCTCTAAGCTTCAGTTTAGAATCGTTTGTTAACTCATCCTGGAATTACTTTTCCGCTGCGCAACTCTGGTCTAACAAAACACTTTGGAGTAGGAGTAATACACCATTATCAAATTCTCTGGCCGACTTGTTCCTTAATGACTTGTAGCTATCACAGTAGATTCATCTTACGTTCGTTGATTCTCTTGTGGCTTAAACCACTTGTTTAACTTACTGATTGATCGTCATCTGACACTGTACTTCCTTTCGGACATGAACCATATACTCACTTACTTTCACGATAAAACGCCAGAACCTGTAAACGGTTTCCAACAACTGTCAAGAGTTCAACAATGTTCCTGTCAAACAGTTTATACTCTTGGCCAGCACATCATATATAGTCAGTAAACATTGTGGAAACCTGATTGAAATCATGCTTGAGGCAACTTAAATTCACACACAATCATTTGTAGTAACTTCTAAAACGACTTATGGTTTCTGGAGGTTCACATCTTCCATACTCTAAATCCACTGATGATTCAAATCTCGTTTACTTTCCCTTCTATTCTTGTCTAGAAGGTTTTCATACCTATACTCTTTTCCGAGACAACTTCGGTCTCTATGGTCTTACCTTATCTCCTAAGTTACCTTCGAGTTTCTCCAGGACAATCCGTCTCGAAATAGATTCAAACTCTTACCGGTTCTCTAGTGAATTTAATTATAGATTACGTCTCTTCGAGTACCCGATTAATTGATCTTGGCTTCGGCACTTATCGTTATCTACTGGATTTCCTCCAGTAACTTGTTATTGTGTTCACGATTCAAATCTATACCGTATTACTACCCTCGGGAACTTATCGACACGAGGTGATCTCTTTCAGCTTCTATAATATTTGTGAAAGAAAACTCTTCGGTTGAGAACATATAACTCCTTATCATTAACCTCAATCCTAACCTTTCATATTCAAGACGATTCTCCGTATATTAAATCTCCACACTGGTCTACTATAATCTTGCGTTATCTTGAACTTTCCTTCTTCATCCAATCAAGGAAATTCAACTTTATTCGTCTATCAGTGCACTAAATTCTAACAACTTATTATTCAATATCCACCTTTCATTGAGTAATATTCCAGTTAAGCTTAACTTATTTCCAATCTTCTTACTATAAGCAATATCTGAAAATCTGATTCACGCTCCGATATGCAACGGGTCTTATTATCACCTCTTAATCATCCATCTTAGTTCTTAGGTTGCATACCAACTTCTTTTCTTAATTCCCAAATCTAGCATTTATGGTTCGGGAGGTGCAGCTGATCTGATGGGGATAAACTTACTTGCGAGTCATGCTCAAAGACCACACTTGAGTGGTTAGCTTCATTGTCCAGATAATTCACTTAATCCATAACTAATTCCCTTAACTGTCTGGACATTAAAATCTCATACGATACGAGTTCGATTCATCAACACTCTATCCTTGCTGAGAGTCTACAGGTTTCAAACCGACCGATAATTCCACATTTCAAGTCTCTAGGTTTGGTACTGCAATTCTTCAACTCTGTACACAGAATTGTTACATAGTCCACACTTCACTTTAACTTCTCAAACTGCGGTTCCAAGTCATCCCTTAGAGTATTCCATAATTTCTTAATCCGTATGACTTCCGCAGATGAGGTATCGTCCAACGTCGCGTCCAACTGGGTTGAGGTGCTTCACCTTACTTCTTATTTATCTCTTATGTTCTGAAACCTTGCTACTGACAGGCTTCGTTACTTACGGTTTGATGGCCACCATTGGCATGAATACTTCTTCGCCTATTCCGTCTCAAAATTCTATCACCTTAATCTTCACTCTCCTTAAACTTCATTCCTCCTTGGTCACATTCAGCTCTCGGACATTTATCCTAACTGTCATATACTAGATTGAGTTGATCAGGCTCAACTAGATGTGACCTTTAGAACAACATCCGGAACCCAATGGTCCCATTACTTTTATTGAATTTTTAATGACCCAAGGCACGGTCTGAATCGACCTGCTCTGATACCAATTGTAACACCCACACTAAATTATCTAGAATATTTAGTATGTGTATTAATCTGATACTGGGTACATTAAAATTTTCAATAATAAATACAATATAAAACTACTGAATGAGTACAAATAGCTCGTTTATACAAATATCCAAATATCATTTACAATTACACTCACATAGACATAGATAATCTGTTAACCTCCTGAGCTTGTCCTTGACGAGCATCTGCACTCCATCCAGCGTCTTCCTGAAGATCTTCATGAACTTCTCTTGCTAACCTGTAAACCTGCACCAGAAGGATTGGGATGAGACATTACATCTCAGTGAGCTCCAGCCCAACCTACTGTTGGCAACCACGGGGAAAACCTAGGGTCGCCGTGCCTACTCTCGGCAATCTTGGGGATACCTATGATCACCAAGTCTTATCCTTACCCATAGAGGGCTACCTGACTGTTCCTGCTAATCTGGGTAGTCATGACTGGACTACATCTGCTAATCTAGTGATCAAGGGGAAACCTAGGATCACTGTCTGAGTCTGATACTGAATAGTTATGAGATCTAGGCTATAACCTGATAAATGGGTGATCGAGGGGAAACCTAGGATCACCGCCTGATAACTGATTCCTGTCTGATAATAATTCTCTGTCTGATAACATAATAAAATATTAACTAATACATGTCTTTATGTTAGCTGTTAGCGTTGAACAAACAATATTATCTGAGTTCATTTTACGAAATGCTCCCGGGTGGAGTAACCCCGAAGCACACTCCCCTGATAACCGGTGAAAATTCCTATCATATCAGGCTAACACCGGACTCCTCTTGTCGTCGTGCGGTCATCCTTGCGGAATAACACGTCCCACTGGCGTGAACCTCCTGTGTCCCACTGGCGTGAACAGCAGAAGACACGACTTAATAATCTTAACTTACGCGTATACCTCCCGTGTCCCACTGGCGTGAACGACGGAAGACGCGAATTAATATTCTTTAAACTTATGCATGAACCTTTCATGTCCCACTGGCGTGAACGATGAAAGTCACGACTTAATAATAATAATCTTAATCTTAACTTTGCATGAACCATTCGTGTCCCACTGGCGTGAACGACGAAGGTCACGACTTAATATCTGATTAATTCTTGTTCTTATTCTTCTTATATATATATATATATATATAACTTATGTCTATTGCATATCTGATGCATTCTTGAATGCTTAACCTATTAAAGGTCCTTAACTATAAATATATATATATATATATATATTCAATCTTGTGCTTAGTACATGATGAGTACCATTCAAAATCTCTTTAACCTATAATAGGTTCTTAACTCATCGTTCTCATGAGCCATTATCTAAATTGGGGAAACTACGTCCCTAACTTACTTAAACATTGTAATGAAGTTCCTGCATTCGTCTAAGCTTTGCCCTTTAATTCTGAACTATTTAAATCATTGCTCAATCCTTGTTCCATACATTTTCATCCTTTTTGGGAGCCTCTTGAATGTGTTAGAATGGTGGTAAATGTTTCTAAAATGTTTATGGAGAAAACGGATGCGGAAAACCATGCCTACACGCCCCGGAACACCCAAAACAGCAAAGTTGTCAAGTGCTGTCTGGGCCTGCGCGCTTGTAGCGACCAGCCTGCGCTTGAAGCGACAGTAGGCAGAATAAAATTCTGCCTGGTCGCTGTAGCGAGCTCCAGCTCGCTGTAGCGACCATGACAGGTCCAAAAATCTCAAAATTGATATTTTTCATCATTCCAACCCATCCCAACACACCCAAGCTTCCCAAATGGCATAAAAAGGATTTTCTTTAGCTTATAAATCATTTAAACATGGCTGGAACAAGGAATTAGCAATTTACATAATCTAGGGCACTTTATAAAAATTACTCTAAGAGTAAACAACTCTCAAATGGGTTATAAAACCCTAGGGAGCTCACCTTAACTCCAAATGGTGCTGATTAAGCTTGAAACCAAAACCCTAACTTGCTCCAATCTAACTCTTCTCTTGATACTTTCTTGTTCTTCTTTCCTTTCCCTTGTTCTAAGCTTCCTACCAAGCTTGCTTACAAGATTTCTTACTAGATTTTGATTGAAGTTTGGATGAATGTTGACAAGGTGAGGGGAGGGCGTGTGAGATTGAGAGAAGGAAGGAGAGGAGTTGAAAAATGGAAGAGTGTAGAAACATGGGGAAAGATAGTAAGAAATATCTTACTACTTATTTGTAAAACATTCTTCCCATTCCAATTATTTACTAAAATGCCATCTCCTCATATTACAAAATTGTCATGCTTGCTTAGCAAGTTTCTAACACTGATAACTGTTACATTTAAGTGGGATATTACATCACCAGAATCGGATATCGAAGCTCAATCTCACGAATTGTCTACAAATTCACAATCAATCATATAAAACCTATTGAACGAATGACACAATCAATATATCACATATACTGATGTCGTATCAGAATCATATATCACATATATGATATCGATCAATCAATTTTAATTAATATTTAGTAAAATAATTTTACAAGATTAATTTCAAAATAAATATGAAACATTTATTTATACATATCACATATATACAAAATATGTTCTGATTTTATTTCAAAATTAAAATTAGATACATAATGTCTTTGTATCAAAACATGGTATTTGACAAAACTTTTAATTCAAAACATTTTCTTCAAAAACAAGAACGCTTCTTGTAATTGAAATCACGTCTTTTGTATATCTCATATACATGTTAAAAAAAATTAACATAAAATTCATATGAATCATATTCAAATAACAAACATCCACGATATTAACATCATCATATGAAATCGATTTGAATATAATAATTTAATCAAAACCAGGTGCTCTGATACCACTGAAGGGATTTAAGAGGGGTTTTTCAAAAATTTTAATCCTCTTAGCGGAACAAATCCCATTGAAACGGATCTTGATTAAATCATTAATCACAAATCAAACACATATACTTAAACACTTTAAGGATTCATGTGTTTACCTCTTGAAGCACATAACCTTTGTAGCAGAATTGTTTCTGATCACGAGCAAAGCAACGTAGCGATGCCTCTATTCAGTCCACACGAACAGAACTTCTCCGATGACCGGTGCTAGCCAATTCCAACGGAGATTCAGAGAAAATAGGGTTTAGAGAGCGGCGGCTAGGGTTTCACAACTTTTGTGAATTATGTTAAGTGTTTCAAAAAAAACTCTATAATGCTTCACCACAAGGGTTCTATTTATAGAACCACTTGTGTGGTCAACAAGCCAAGCACTTAAATACACCGTACCTTACGGTGCACCAAATTTCACTTAAACACACTGTATCTTACAATGGACCGCGTTTCTCTATTTTTCATAATTTAAATAATAAGTCATACATAATTATTTAATTACTAATAAGTCCTACTTATTATTTTATAAATAAGTCTTACTTATTTATTTCTCTCATCTATCTGTCCTTTGTGTGTGACCCCTATAGGTTCCCGTAACGTTGGCAATAATATTAAATCACCTATTTAATATTATAAACAGTGAGCGGTATCTAGCAACACATCACTGCTACCCAAGTGACGAGAATGTCATGTGATCTGACGAAACCTTTCCGTGATAATGATCATGTGTATAATTACCCCTTTGCCCTCATGTCTATATTGAACACAAGGCATAGACCGTGTCATCCTTGTCTAGTTCAATATTGGGCCCATAGACATTTCTCCTGTTATGTAGGAGGGGCAAATTCCATCTAGGTCACTCATGTCCCTTAGCATGATTCATGGAGTACCCATCAACCAACTTTATAGTCATCCTATTACAGACAACGTTTGAATGGTGATAAAGCACTCGACTCCTACATCTAGGGTACATAGTGGTTTCAGGTCAAAGGGCGGAATACACCACTATCACTATGAGAATATCTTATGACACTTTTCATAACTTTTACTATGTAGTATTCTCATGGCGGGTCAATCCAGTATAAATATTACTCCTAATATTTATACCTATGTGAAGACTTGATAACTCTTTATCTATGATCCGTGAGATGTGATCATCAGTCTACCCACATAATAGTCTCTATGCTTTAATGTTATCCCATTTCACAATAAAGCTTGACTACGGATACTTTAAGAATAATGTCATTTCGTTTAATGGATCTCACGATTAAGTCACACTTAATGCTCCATTAAACAGACTAATTATTCTAGGGAATTTATTATTTTGAAACTGAACAAAAGAATAAATAAATGCCTTATATATATATATATATATATATATATAAGTCATGATACAAAGCCAAATCCAATCAAAATAGATTGGCTATTAGGGCTTACTCCAACAAAACGATGCTGACATGGCAAACGATGTTTATGTGGCAAACTTGATGATGAGTCACACAGTGAGAGGGACCAAAACCAAAAAACAAAATATGTAGAGGAAGTAAAGCCAAAAAAACAAAATTCGTAGAGGGACCAAAAACAAAAAAAGAAAAAAAAATATCTTTCTTCATCTTCTTCCTTCCACCTTTTTTTCATCTTCTCATTATCTTCATAAATTCATCGAAAAACCAAAAAAAAAACCCAGAAAAGAGATTAAAAAAAACTCAAAACCATCATCTCACCCTCAATAGACAACTTCTCACAAACCCAAACAAAATCCTCATTGACATTGGTCAGATTGACATCTCAACACTAAAATCCACAATGTCCATAGTCCCAACAAAACTCTTATTGATAATATCAGAATCAAATTATAACAACAAATCCTCATTGAGAATGCTCGAATTTCCAAAATTGAAAAAATTCATAAAATTCCCAAATTGAAAAACCTAAAGAATGGATTTTTTTTTTTCATTATCAACTCTCGTCTCATAATTGTTCTTGCGTCTCTGTTGTTTCTTAGTCATCACAAATGCTTTCTTCGTCAATTCTTTGAACTCTCACCTCATCATTTTTGTTTTGAGCATTTGGTTCGTGTACTTTTTTTGGTTGATTTGGAAGATTGTTGTGTGAAATTGGATTATAAGAGAAATGTTCAAGTTTGATCTGAATGTTGTTTTCATTTGAAGATCTAGAGGGATAATAAATGGAATTGAAAAATATGTTGGAATGTTGAATTGAGATGAGTTTTATTTTGAACGATTTTATTGTGTATGTTTGGTGTAAATGATATTAAAATGTGTGTTAAATTGGATTGGAGGTTGAACAGTGGGTACATTAGGGAGCATACAAACATATACTCATCAACAATCAATCATCAATTATATCATCAAGTTAAGTTGTATCAATACTTTCATAAGGTACTCATAATATACATAACATATTATCATCAATAAATAATCACTCAAGCAACATAAGTCATTCACTTCACGTTAACATCGTCAAGTATACAATTTTCTTACATAAAATAATTTGATCATTGAGTATCAAGTTTGTATATACATAATTTCTTCTACGTTCTTATTCACATCAATTCTTTGATTCACATTTATAGACAAAATAGATTAGGATTTCTCCAACACGCTCTGTTGTTAAATAAAAGTCTTCTCATTGATGCTTTCACAAATTCCTAATTTCATTCACCGAAAATAAGTAAATTATTAAATAATGTAGCAGTTTTTATTACTAAAAGAAACAGTATTTCAAAATGATTCACTTAAAAAAACAAAAATTGGAAGTGAAATGGTGTAAGACTTAAATTATGTCGTTGTCTGGTTGGCCTTTTGGCCGGTCCAGGACATTAAATAAATTAAAGTCAGGTCAAGATTCAATCATGGTGTTCGATAAAATCAATGGATTACAAATTTATTTGTTTATGCTTTGAGTCATTGAACGATTAATCCTTGAGTCTCTTTGATTTTACTTGGTGTGTGTTTGATTTTCGAGTGGTGAGGATGGATTTTGATAAGTTGATTATAACCAAATCGATTTTGTTCCTGCTAAGAGAACAATGGTACCAACCCCTCGAGCAATTGATGAACTCAAGAGCTTGGTTCTAGGTTTTTTCTGTAGAATGAATGTCCTAACCTTCATGGGACGTTCCGACCCCTTTTTATACCTCCCTTGACCTAGGGGAGTAGGGGCGACCTTTCCGGGATTCCCAAGCCACCTGGTGCTGCGACTTGGTCCGTTTCCCCGAGGATCTCGGCACACAATGAGAACGAGGGGAAGACTTAGTAGACGGGCCATTGAGTTCGGGTTTCATCGTGGGGAGCCTGCTCCGGATGCGTTATTGAGGCCTTCCTTCTTTTCGTGTTGTTCCAGCGGGACCCTGACTTCGGCCACGTGGCGAACACGTGGGGAGTGGGCTCCAGCTTACTAGGGAAGGCTGCCACGTGTCCTTTGAGGAATAGGATGACGGTACACAGCCCCCAAGCACGAGGCTCAAAGAGGCGAAGTGATTGATGCAATGTCGCCACACCGATGTCGACAAAAAGTTGGCGGTACACAAAAGCATTCAACTTCGCCCACTTCTATCTCGCCTTATATTCGACTTGAACTCTTATTCTTGGTCCAACGTTGTTCCGTTTAATGATAACGCCTTTGAGTAAGCGACCCACCGGCCATGGCGACCTCAGTGATTTGATTTTCATACAGTTGTTCTTGTCACGAGATTTCAACACCCTAGATGGGGATTATACGGCTATGCCACTCTATGATTTATAGCAGGTGACAGCTTAGGTGGAGTGTTTTCCCTTCAAGCATTGTCTCCGGCGTGAGCTCCTTTGCGCTACTTTGACGGGACATTTTTAAAGAACATGTATCTAGTTTAGGCCACCTATGTCGCGATGTTTTTAACATGATTAGGGAACTTAGCGGAATTTGAACCAAGTTTTTATTAGTGATAGGTCTATGCGGCAGGCCACTTTGTGAAAACCTGTACCAAGTCTAGGCCACCTAGGGCGCACTGTTTTAACTTAATGAGGGAACTCAGCGGAATTTTGACCAAGTTTTTATTTAAACGATAGGTCTTAGCGCCATAGGGGTATTATCGCCTTTAAACGATAGGGCTTAGCGCCACAGGGGTCTTACCGCCTTTAGTTGTAGGTCTTAGCGCCACAGGGGTCTTATCGCCTTAAGTTGTAGGTCTTAGCGCCATAGGGGTCCTATCGCCTTTAAGTTGTAGGTCTTAGCGCCACAGGGGTCTTATCACCTTAAGTTGTAGGTCTTTGTGCCACAGGGGTCTTATCGCCTTAAGTTGTAGGTCTTAGTGCCACAGGGGTCTTATCGCCTTTAGTTGTAGGTCTTAGCGCCACAGGGGTCTTATCGCCTTTAAGTTGTAGGTCTTAGCGCCACAGGGGTCTTATCGCCTTTAAACGCATCCAGTCAAAATAAATAAAGTAAATACGCATATATTAGAACCGAGGCGCCTCGTTAAAATCATGCAAAACAAATGTAAAAAGATCGAAAAAGGTTAGAATAAGGTTTAAAAAGGTTAGAATAACTTTGCGTTTCCTCTTCATGTTCTTAATGGCGGGACCGTTGCTTCCATATGCATTTCTTTTTTCACATTTTAATTTTGGCGTGCTGGTTGGTGAGCTTTATTTTAATCTCAGACTTGACGAGCTTGTTTGCATCGTGGACATGATTTATCTCGCCAAGTCAATTGCTCATCGAACCTCACGCCGCTCTCGTTGAAGTCCTCGTCAGACCTTGTTTTGTAGAATTATCCTTACAAAGATATTAATATACATA
The DNA here is from genome assembly GCA_018208015.1 of Medicago ruthenica. Lineage (NCBI taxonomy): Eukaryota > Viridiplantae > Streptophyta > Magnoliopsida > Fabales > Fabaceae > Medicago > Medicago ruthenica. The sequence continues at coordinate 43,764,990 of CM031375.1, forward strand.
CTTGAACAAGTTATGTTAGCTACTTTTAGATCAATTTCCAATGCCCTATAATATCATAAATACAATATATATATATATATATATATATATATATATATATGAAAACACAGAAATGGAGCATATGATTCATGTTTCAAAAAGTGACGGAACACACAATATACTAATAATATTGTTAAAATTATTTAGTCTTTCTCCATCATGCTTGCTCCACAGGAAATATATATTAAGAACAAACAACGATACAAACCTGACAAAATGGAATACGGGAGTCAAATGGAATTGAGTAATAACATGGCAGCACCAATTACACTCGGCAATAAAGGCTTTTAATTTGAATAGGTGTCCATTTGAAGCCTTTGGTTCAATCATTCCAATCATGTCTATGCCCCATATAGAGAATGGCCAGGGTGCTGTCATGACATTTAGAGGAGTTGGTGGCACATGCACCTTGTCGGTGTAAATTTGACACTTGTGGCATGTCTTGGCGTAGTGGAAACAGTCGGCCTCCATAGTTAGCCAGTAATAGCCCGCCCTTACGATCTTTTTCGCCATTGCGTGTCCGTTGGCATGGGTTCCAAAAGACCCCTCATGGATTTACACACCTGAGTAAGACCATGTCATAATTTCTTTTGTAGAGTGTACCCCCGCTGAGGAAGAACTGCGATGTCAATCTCTTGAGGGTTTTCTTGTCTGTTTGTGAGACATTCTCTGGATACTTTTGCTCTTCGAGGTATCGTTTGATGTCGTAAAATCAGGGTTTGTTGTCAAGTACTTCTTCGACTACTGCACACACAACTGGTCTATCCCTACGATCCATCTTTATGAATGGTGCCTCGTTGTGGAAATTCACTTGGTACATTGATGATAATGTAGCTAAAGCATCTGCTACCTGATTCTCTTCTCGAGGTATATGATGAAAGGTGATCTCATCGAAATGCTTCATCAATTCAACAACACGAGCATGATAGGGGATCAAATTGGGATGTTTTGTTTCCCACTGTCCTTTCACTTGATAGATGACTAGTGTTGAATCCCCGTATACTTCCAGGATTTTGATCCTTAGGTCAATTGCTGCTTCGAGGCCCAAGATGCACACTTCATACTCTGCCATGTTATTGGTGCAGTCAAAGCATAACCTTGATGTGAAGGGTTGATACCCATTTCTTGGTGATATTAGGACAGCCCCGATCCCGTGCCCCATCGCATTTGAGGCACCATCGAAAGCGAGCTTCCATCGAGTTCCCGGTTCACGCCCTTCCTCATCACTTATGATCTTTTCGTCATTCAAGGCTACAACGTCTTCATCAGGGAAGTCAAATCGTATGGGTTGATAGTCTTCCGATGGTTGGTGAGCAAGGTGCTCGGATAGCACGCTCCCTTTTATAGCCTTTTGAGTAACATATTTAATGTCATACTCGGATAGCAACATTTGCCAACGGGCTATCTTTCCTGTGAGGGCAGGCTTTTCGAAGATTTATTTGATGGGATCCATCTTTGATATCAACCAAGTGGTGTGAGTCAACCAAGCGTCGGGCAGCCCATGCTAAGGTGCAACAAGTCTTTTCGAGTGAGGTATACCTTGATTCGCAATCGATGAACTTCTTGCTTAGATAGTAGATGGCGTGCTTCTTTCTTCCCGTTTCATCCTGTTGTCCTAGCACACAACCCATTGATCCATCAAGCACTGTTAAGTATAAGATGAGGGGTTTACCAGGAACCGGAGGTATCAAAATCGGTGGCTCTTGCAAGTATCGTTTGATCTTATCAAACGCTCTTGGCAGTCCTCATTCCACTGAATAGTTAGATTTTTCCTTAACAATTTGAAAATTGGTTCGCAAGTGGCCGTCATGTGTGAGATGAATCTAGAAATATAATTCAATCTTCCTAAGAAACCACGAACCTCCTTCTCAGTACTTGGTGCTGGCATATCTTGTATGGCTTTTACTTTGTCAGGATCAACTTCAATTCCTTTTTGGCTGACTATGAACCCTAATAACTTGTCGGACCTAGCACCAAAAGTACACTTGTTAGGATTTAAGTGTAGCTTGAACTTTCTCAGGCGCTCGAACAACTTTTGCAAATGGAATAAATGATCTTCCTCCGTCTGAGATTTGGCAATCATATCATCGACATAGACCTCTATCTCCTTATGAATCATGTCAAGGAAAAGACTCTCCATTGCTCTTTGATATGTTGCCCCAGCGTTCGTTAATCCGAAGGGCATTACCTTGTAGCAGAAGGTCCCCCATGGGGTGATGAACGTGGTTTTCTCCTTGTCCTCTAGAGCCATTTTGATTTGGTTGTATCCAAAGAAACCGTCCATGAAAGAGAAGACTGAAAACTGGGCGGTGTTGTCTACCAATACATCAATGTGAGGCAGTGGGAAGTCATCTTTTGGGCTCGCTCTATTCAAGTCCCGGTAATCCACACACATTCTGACTTTGCCATCTTTCTTTGGGACTGGCACAATGTTGGCAACCCATTGTGGATACTTGGTCACTACTAAGAAGTCGGTGTCAAACTGCTTTTCGACTTCCTCTCTAATCTTGAGAGCCATGTCCGGTCTAGTTCTTCTCATCTTTTGCTTTATTGGTGGGCATTCTGGCTTGAGTGGTAGTATATGCACGACTATGTTGGGGTCTAATCATGGCATGTCCTGATATGACCAAGCGAACACATCTACATACTCTCGCAGTAACTTAATCAGCTTTTCCTTCACGACTTCTTGGAGAGAGGTTCCCACTTTGACCTTTTCTTGTCCTCTTCGGTCCCTAAGTTGATCACTTCTATTGGTTCTTGGTGAGGTTATATTACCCTATCCTCTTGATCCTCAAGCCTGGACAATCCTTCAGGAGGTTCATAATCGTTCTCCTCATCGTCTTCCGTTTGGTTAATCGGGAAATCAAAGTCGTAAGGGACTATAGCAGTGTTATTTTCAGTGGGTGTAATTATGGATCTGAATGAGTATGATTTTTATTTTAGGGTTGCGGAAATTTAAAATGAGTAAAATATTGCTATTAAAGAACGAAAGAAAAAATGAACTCAATTGAACACAAAATGCAATTTTAATAATGATAGAAATAACTTGAAACATGGGGGCCCCACAAAGCTAATCATTTGCCATGGGCAGAGCAAAAATGATTTTTTTTTTCAAAGCATGATAAATTACTTGGACAAGGAAATGATTTCTGGAATTTCTTTGGCCTTCCAGTTGCTCGGGATCTCATCAGAAACGCAACGGTACACCAGGTCGGGTACTTTTGGGGGGGATGATATGAGTGTTTTTCTTTAAAATGCATGAAAATGAATGTATGCGATGTAGATGAAAAAACATGTTTTTTATTATTTTGTTTTGGCAAGGAAGATGTATATGCGAAAGTTATATTCACGGATGCAAATGTTATGGCATGCAGAGGTGTGGTTAAAAGAGGTCAAGGCATAGGTTACCAAGGTAGGAACGTTCAATACTACCCCCTATTCTCACAAGTAGGTTCTAGATTTCAAAATGGTTCCTAGAGTCATTGATCTTATTTGAAAATATTGTTGCCACTGCAAATACTTGCAAGACAACAACGCTCTAAAAGATCTCCTCTAGGTGAGGTTTTCATGCCAACCCTACAAGACATACGTCAGGAAGGTCAACACTACGCGACCATCGACTCTTGTTCTAACCGGAGGTCCCTAATAACATGATTATAGGCTCTAGACTGGTTCAAAAAGGTCCCCAAAGTCATGGATCCTACATGAAAGTATCGTTGCCATTGCAAATACACGCAAGACAACAATGCCTCCAAGAGAATCTACTCTAGGCGGGGTTTTCATGCCAACCTTGCAAGACATACGTCAGGAAGATCAACACTACGCGACCACCAGCTTATCTTAAGTTTTTTCTCAAAGCTGGAGTATAGAGCTTCAGTCATGCGACAACCCACAGTTGACATATATATATATATATATATATATATATATATATATATATATATATATATATATATATATATATATATGAATATAAAGCATAATGAAGCATAGATATAGAGGCGGGAGAAAAAATGAAGATAAAGACATAAGACAAAAACATGCAAGCAAACAAAAAACACTTAACCTAAGAGCTAACTAGGATAGGCTTGACTTGCTAGTGAGAAACAAAAGTCCCCAGCGGAGTCGCCAGCTGTCGAGTCGCTAAAAAACGCTCGAGCGTGCTAACGCTCGGAATAACTACGGAGTCGCCACCAAAGTTTTATTTTTAAAGGGAAACGTTGATAAAACCCTTGACGATTTGGAAAAGATGGTCATCGCAACCATTAACGGGTTCGGGAGTCGATTATGCAAGGGGAAGGTATTAGCACCCCTCGCATCCGTTGTACCCAATGGGAACCTCCTGTTTAGGGTTAAAAGGTGTTTTAAAGGGTTGCTTGCTACATTTTAACATTTCGAAGGAAAAAAAAGAAAGGGGAAAAAAGTTTTTTATATAAGTGTGCTTGACAGGAGTTTGATCCTGCTCCTACGTTTCTCCTGGTGCGATGGAGAATTCAAAGCTACATAGTTCTTTGGTAGAAAATATTTGTTTGTAGGTTGATTTTAAAGAACGATGTTTTTTATCGTATTCTAGCGGTTAAACGTAGCTTGTATGCTCGCGCGTGGGAGGCTTAAGTGTTTGTTTGTATCGCGCTAGAATTGATAAAACATCGTCCGTTTGTGAAAAGAGATCTGATTTTTATTTGACCGCGAGAGGGCCAAAAATTAGTTTTGGTGTGTTGAATTGTTTTTTATGTTTTTGTATTTTGAAATTGAATGACGATTGTCCGAACAACGAGACATACGTCAAGTGCTCGTGCAACCGGGGAATGGAAAGACATACGTCAGACCACTCCCTTTTCATTCAAGTTTATTATCGAAAATTAATATATATTTTATATTTTTGAAAAGGAATGACTGTGCGCCCTCGTTTAAAAAACGCGCAATCCCCCGGGACGTGTACGAACGCTCGGGAGGCTTTTGTGAAGTCGCCACCAAAGTTTTTGTGTAAAGGGAACGTTGATAAACCCTTAAGTTTTTTATTTGAAGGGAAACGATAATAAAACCCTTGACGATGAGGAAAAGGACTGGTCATCGCAACCATTGTCGGGTTCGGGAGTCGATTACGCAAGGGGAAGGTATTAGCACCCCTCACGTCCGTTGCACTCAACGGGAACCTCCTATTTGGCTAAAGCTGAAAATGTTTTTAAAAGTTTTGCGCGCATGCTTGTCTATGTAAAGGGAAAAAGAAAATATGCTAAAAGGGGAAAAAGAAAGTTTTTTATTATTGCGCTTGACAAGATGGCGATCTTGCTCCTACGTATCTCCCGGTAGTCGGAGAATTCAAAGCGTACGTAGTTCTTTGGTAGAAAAACGTACATATGTTGATTATTTTTAATGAACGATGTTTTAATCGAATTCTTGCGATTAAACGTAGCTTGTATGCTCGCGTATGGGAGACTTAAGCGTATAGCTTGTATGCTCGCGCATGGGAGGCTTAAGCGTTTGTTTACGAATCGCGCTTAGAATTGATAAAACATGTTCGTTGGGAAAAAGGGTTCGATTTGGTCGCTATGGGACCTAAAGGGGTGCAATGGACTCAATCGAGTCGATAATTGACCGGAGTGACTCAAACGAGTCGGGAAAAGGTTCGATTGATCCAACGGGATCAAGAACGGGTACAATGGACTCGAACGAGTCGAACATTGATTTGAAAGGTCACGGCGGACCGAGAAAAGATTGTCACCTAATCAGTTGATTTCGATCTCCGAGACGTGTATGAACGCTCGAAAGGAAAAGATAAGATTGTCACCAAATCAGGTGATTTCAATCTGACAAAGGAAAAGATCGTCACCTAATTAGGTGATTTCGATCTCCGAGACGTGTATGAACGCTCGAAAGGAAAAAAGATTGTCAATGGACTCAACAGAGTCGAGCATTGATTAAAAAGGTCACGGCGGACCGAAAAAGGTTTCGATTGACTCGACCGAGTCAAGAAAGAGTTCAAAGAGGATCCAACGGGATCGAGCATTGACTCAAATGGTCACGGCGGACCGAAAAAGGTTTCGATTGACTCGACCGAGTCAAGAAAGAGTTCAAAGAGGATCCAACCGGATCTAGCATTGACTCAAATGGTCACGGAGTCAAGAAGGGGTTCATTGATCCAATGGGATCAAGAAAGGGTTCGGATTGACCACGGGGGCCAAAATTAGTGTGTTGGATTTGTTTTATGTTTTGAAAATAGAATGACGATTGTCCGAGCAACGAGACATACGTCAAGCATTCGTACAACCGGGGAAATGGAGAGCCATACGTCAAACCACCCCTTTTTCATTCAAGTTTTACTGATGAAACCTAAGAAAATCCCAAAGTTATCAAAACACTTGATTGTTGAAAACTCAATAAAAGTTTTAATGTTCAAATTGGTTGTTGCAACCTATGAACAAGTTTTGCACAAATTTGGGAAAAGCGCACAAGTTCGGCTCAAGTTTGAAAAAGATTTTTGAAAGGCGAACAAGTTTGGCTTAAGTTCACGTTTGATTTGAAAATCATGAACAAGGTTATTGTTCAAGTTTGGTTTTGAAAACAATGAACTTAGTTTATTGCTCAAGTTTGTTTTGAAAGTTTGTGAGCGTAACTTGTTTTGCAAGTTATCCAAAAAAGTGTTGCTCGAACTTGTGAATCCTTCAATATTATGCAAAATCCTTGTTAAGGTTTGAATAAAGTGAGTTTCTGTAACACCCATACTAAATTATCTAGAATATCTAGCATGCGTATTAATCTGATATCGGATACATTAAAATTTACAATAATTAATATATACAAACCACTGAATGAGTACAATTTGCTCGTTTACATAAATATCCAAATGCCATATAATACATGTTCATATACATATATAAAATCTATCAACCTCCTGAGCTTGCCATGACGAGCATCTGCACTCCATCCAGCGCCATCCTGAAGATCTTCATGAACATCTCTGGTAAACCTATGAACCTGCACCAGAAGGATTGGGGTGAGACATACGTCTCAGTGAGCTCCAGCCCAACCTACTGTTGGCAACCACGGGGGAAACCTAGGGTCGCCGTGCCTACTCTTAGCGATCTTGGGGATACCTACGACCGCCATCCTTCTCTACATATTTCGCGATCAAGGGAAAACTAGAATCGCTATATGTCTTAATCTTTCTTGTACTTGTCATTTACATAATCCTATGCATTTCATGCTCTATTCTTATCTTAGTCTTATACGTAGTGATCTTGGGGACATCCTATGATCACATCTCGTTCACTAGGAACTAATCATCATGTCTCGTATTACATATAAAATATACATATTCATTTCATATTCGTATCATCTTTTCATATCATTAAGTTAGAAGTTAGCGTTGAACAAACAATCATTATCTTGGTTCATTTTACGGAGTGCATCCGGGTGGAGTAACCCCGAAGTACATCTCCCATCATACCGGTGAAATTCCTATCATATCAGGCTAACACCGGACTCCTCTTATCTTTGTGTAGGCAACCCTCTCGGTGAAGCCCCATCCGGCATAATCCGGAGCCTGCTGGACACAACTTGCATGTAGACAACCCTCTCGGAGAAGTCCCATCCGGCATATCCCGGAGTCTGCTGAACATGCTTAATCTTTTAACATACGTGTGGACAATCCTCTCGGAAGAGTCCCATCCGGCGGAACCCGGAGTCTGATGAACACGTTTAGCATCGTCTTATAAATTTTGTGTGGATAGCCCTTTCGGAGAAATCCCATCCGGCATAATCCGGAGTCTGATGAACACGTTTTCATATTCTTTATCATTAAGTTCATTCTTAAGTTCGTATGTATATCTTATTACGTATCATATTCTGGTGCATATCCATTGCATTCTTAATTAATCATTCTTAAGTGCCTAACCTATGATTAGGTTCCTATCTTAGAGCAATAGATCGTTCTCATAAATTCTCATCTTAAGTACTTGTAAGTACTTACATTACTTTCCTATAGTTGGCACAATAATACATTCTTAGGGAGAACAAACTCCCAATACATAACTTATGAAATCATAGTCTTAAGGTTATCATTCTCATAAGCCTTTGCTTAGTTAGGATTGAACCCAAAACTAGTCCCTTTACTTCTCTTTGTAACTTAGGGAATTAGGTAATCATCTTTCAATGTAGTATCCATTTCCCACTCTACCTTAGTTCCTTACCTATCCTCGAAATCATGAGTCTGAGTGGCTGGGAAATCGGTGGCCGATTTGCTAAAATCGGGGCCCGATTTATGCCGTAAGTTCCATGGAAAATAAGCCACAAAATCGGTGGCCGAATCCAAGAAATCGGTGGCCGATTTCATCATTTGCAGGATTCAAATTTCTACTTCCTAGGCTAATCCAATCCTATCCAATCTTCAAAACAACTTATGGGAAGAAATTCCAAAACATATAGGTAGCTAACAACATGATTAACTAAGGGATTTACCAAGCATAAGGAATTGAGCACTAATTATAAATTTATCCAATAGACAACATATTAATCAAAACTCAACAAGGTGGGTGCTAAAACCCCTAGGGAACTCACTTGATTGCTAGCTTCCTTGCCAAGCTCTCAACTTAAAAACCCTAGCTTGATCCACTTCCCTTTTCTCTTGATTCTTCCTCAAATCTCCTTGTTTCTTTCCCTTCTTCTAGCTTCCAATACAAGCTTGCTAGCATGAACTCTCTCACAAGATTGGTTGAAGCTTACTAGTTTGTGGCAAATTGAGGGAGGAGGGCGTGTGGGTTAGAGAGAAAGAGGGAGAGAGCAGATTTTGAGTGAGTGAAGGAAGAAAGAAATGAACAAGAAAATATCTTGTTTTCATTTTAAACAATCCTCTCTTCCCACATATTTACCATAATGCCATTGCTTAGTATTTACAAAATTGCCAAGCTTCTTAATCGACTTCTAACACTGTTAACTGATACTTATAAGCGGGATATTACACTTGCCATATAAATAAACCCATTAACTGACAATTTACCAAATTGTCCTTTGCTTAAAACATCTCTGATACATCGTTTCAATATTAATAATTATTCGAGTCTTGGGCGGGATGTTACAGTTTCAATCCTCTTAGGTTCTGAGTTCTTGGGTTAGAACCTCAAAAATTGGCTTCTTGGAGCCTGAACTCAGATTCTGAGTTCTGTCATGGTCGCACTGCGACCACAGCTTCGCACTGCGAAGTCTGCGAAATTCTGAGTTCAGAAGCTGCTTCTGAACTGCTGTTCAGAAGCAACTTCTGAACAATCTCTGAACCTTTAGGGGATGAAAAAAGCTTTTGAAATTAGCAAATAAAGGAGTGCAAAAACTTAGTTTAAATGTTTGGCAAACTTTGGGATTTCTTTTGAGTTTCAAAAAGGTTTTAAATCAAAATGAGTTTAAAACTTATTGAAGATGCAAAACTGAAATTAAATCAACTTAAATGCAAAAACAAATGCAAACAGTATGCAAATGGAATGTAAATAAGTTAGAATGACTTACCTGCTCCTAGCCCAAGGCCTTTGTTGCAAGGAAAAGGAAAAGGCTTGAATGCTTATGGTTTTACAAGGTTGAAAGTGTTGATGAACACAACCAGTGACAATTTGCCTTAGTTCCTCACTCTTTGTGAGAGGTTTAGTGCTGTTTTGAGTGCTTGATTACTTTGTGTTGGTTTGGAATGATTTTTGGAAGAAAAGGATTGGAACTTTGCTCTAAACTTCTCAAAAACCAAACTCTGTTTTTGTGTATATCAAACTCACTCAATTCTCACTTTCTATGAACTGGTTTTTTGCCCACAAACTCTGTGTGTTAACCCTCCAAAGAACTCTCCAAAACCCCCTTCTGATCTGTCCTCAAATCTTGCAGCAATGCCTTGCTTTTATAAGCAAAAATGTGATCTTTTGTCATGATGAGAAAATCTGCAGCAGGGCTGATTTTGTGCCATAATCATGACTGATTTGCTTTGCATTTAATGCTAAGGATAAGAGGTGACCTTGCCTTGCTGCAAGGGTCAAGACCTTGGTCGAATTCAGCTCCCAAAGCAACTGAAATCTGACAGAAAGTTGCTGGAAATCATGAAACCAAAGCTGTTTGCAAAACAGGGGCAGCATCTTTGCCTCAAACCTTGAATGGTTTTGGTAAAGCCTATGGCAAGGTGGTTGCTGGCATATAGCAGGGCTAGTTGCAGGCACAAGTGGTAGGGGAAATGACTGCCCAAAGTCAGCAAGTGGCTGGGTTACTTGAGTGACTTTGCTTCCTCTTCCTTTCTCTTTTTGCTTTTCAATTGTCACATGTTTTCTCTGATTTCTTGGTCAAATCCAGCATTAATCATACTAATAATAGATGATAATAATAATAGATAGTGACTGGAAATAATAATGAAAATAAATCAAAGAGATTAAAAAATCTGCAAAAAATTCGCAGACTTCGCTCTGCGAAGTAGACTTTGCTCTGCGAAGTAGACTTTGCTCTGCGAAGTCCTCATTTCTGAAATGTTGACTTTTTGTTGACTTTGACTTTTCTCTTCCTTTGTTTTTGATTTTTGTTTTGAAAAGGCTTAGGACAAAATTGGGGTACTACAGCTGCCCCTACTTAATTGTGTCTTTGCATAGAGTGTGTGAGTGCCAAGGGCATCTCATAAACTCTTTGCGAAGATCAATTAAGTAAAAGAAGGACCCGAATTTTGTCCTTCGCGGTACGAAAAGATTATAGTAAATAGAAAAAGTAAGTGCAGGATAAAAGATCGTCACCTAAACATCTGAGACGTGTATGAACGCTCAAAAGGTTAGGCGATTGGATCTGAAGAGAAAAAGATTGTCACCTAATCAGGTGATTTCAATCTGCGAGACGTGTATGAACGCTCGAAAAGTAAAAAGACTGCGAGACATGTATGAACGCTCGTAAAGTAAAAGATTGCGAGACGTGTATGAACGCTCGAAAGGTTAAAGATTGCGAGACGTGTATGAACGCTCGAAAGGTAAAAAGATTGCGAGACGTGTATGAACGCTCGAAAGGTAAAAAGATTGCGAGACGTGTATGAACGCTCGAAAGGTTGAAAGATTGCGAGACGTGTATGAACGCTCGAAAGGTTGAAAGATTGTGAGACGTGTATGAACGCTCGAAAGGTAAAAAGATTGCGAGACGTGTATGAACGCTCGAAAGGTAAAAGATTGCGAGATGTGTATGAACGCTCGAAAAGTAAAAGATTGCGAGACGTGTATGAACGCTCGAAAGGTAAAAGATTGTCACCTAAACAGGTGATTTCAATCTGACATGATCGTCACCTAATCAGGTGATTGGATCGGACCAAGATAAAGGATCTTCACCTAAACAGGTGGCCTTAATTTGGAAAGATAAAGGATAAAGGATCGTCACCTAAAGTCAAAAGTCAAAAGTCAACAAAAGTCAACATTTCAAAATTGAGGACTTCGCAATGCGAAGCCCACTTCGCACTGCGAAGTCTGCGATTTTTCTGCAGATTTTTGGTTTCTTGGATTTAATTCCAGAATTTGTTGCATATCATTTCCATAATTATTTTAAGTAGCATTCATGGCTAATTGGGCCAAGCAAAGCCAGAGTTGAAGGACTTGCCATTAATGCCAAGGTTGGAAGCTTTTTCTTCCAACCTAGCATGTGACAAGCAAGTGGGCTTGCCCTTGGGCAGCTCTAGTACCTCCCAGGTGACCTGCTAACCACCACAAGGTTGCCAGCCACCTGCTTGAGGACTTTCCTCCTGCTTGCTGCCCCAAAAACCAGTCAAACCAGCTGGGTTTTTTCACTTGAAAAACCATGATTGCCTACTCTGTTTTGCAGCAGCTTTTCACCCTCTCACACCAGCCAATTTTAGCCTTTTCATCCCTCAATCTCTGCACATCACAGTGCACGTTTTTATTGACCAACCATTGAGATTGCAAGGATTGATCCCCAAGCATTAGCCAATTGCAAATCAGCTTTGTTCTTCATCATTACCTTCTAGAATTGGTTGAATTTGTGGCTGAAATCAAGCTGGATCTTGCCCCTTGGTACAAGGCAGGGTTGCCTCTATCCATTAGCATTTAATGCAAAGGGATTCAGCTTGATCTTGGCCACAAATCAGCTGAATTTTGGGATTGTGTAATGATGACAAAGATTTGATTTTGGCCTATAAATAGAAGGCAATGCCCAAAGGAACAAACACAGTTAACACAGCATTCAAAGAGCAGAAACTCTACTCATTTCAACCTACAAATCTCCCCAAACAACCAGAAAAAAACCAATCCACACAAAGCATTACAAAGTTCCAAAACCATCACCAAATATCAAACCTCTTGCACAAGCCTTCAACCAAATCAAACCAAGTGCAGTTGGAGCTTTGCTAAGGAGTTCTGTAAGTTACTAAGCTCTTTATCTTGCTTTTTCAATTGTGTTTGCATAGCCATTTTGGCTCAAAACCTTTTGATCCTAAAAAACCCCTTTTGAATTTCAAAGAAATCCCAAGGTTTTCAAAACATCAAAACTGGTTTGTCCAACCTTTTTCACCCCAAAAACTCAAAGTTTTTCACCCATCTATAAGGTCTTGAGTGTGTTCAGAAGTTGTTTCTGAACAAAAGTTCAGAAACAGCTTCTGAACCCAAAATTTCGCATGCTTCGCAGTGCGAAGTCATGGTCGCAGTGCGACCATGACAGAACTCAGAACCTGAGTTTTTGTATCAAAACAACCAATTTTTGAGGTTCTAGCCCCAGAGCTCAGAACCTAAGAGTTTTTAAATCCATGTTCTTCAAACCATAACAAGGTTTTTGCATAATTTTGGCAAAATCACAAGTTCGTATAACCATTTTGTGGGTAACTTGCAAAGCAAGTTATGTTCCCAAATTCTCAAAACCACATGAACAAACAAGCTATGTTCATCATTTCAATCTAAACTTGAACAATGAATATTGTTCATGATGTTCTAAACTCAAAGATGAACATACACCGTTTTACGTTCGCATTTTCGCAAAATGAGACGAACTTGCGCGTTTTATAGCAAATTTGCTAAACCTTCCCATTTTGGGTTTTCAAACCAAATGTTTTGACATACCTTGGGATTTCTAAAGGATTCAACCCAAAAACATGAATGAAAAAGGGATGGTGTGACGTATGTCTCTCCATCGCCCCGATTGTACGAATGCGTGACGTATGTCTCGTCGCTCGGACAATCGTCATTCCCTTTTTTAATATGTACAACCCTAACCAAACCAAATCTTGGCCCCTTGTGGTCAATCCAAACCTTTTGGTCCCTCGTTGGCCATTAGACTCAACCCCTCGACTCGTTAGAGTCCACTCGGTCAATGTTCGACTCGTCCGAGTCCATTGTACCCGTTCTTGATCTCAGTGGATCAATCGAACAATCGCCCGACTCTTCGGAGTCCACTCGGTCAATGTTTGACTTATATGAGTCCATTGTACCCCTCTTGGTCCCATAGCGACCAATTCAACCCTCTACCCTAATGGACGTACCTTTTAACAATTCTAATGTGATTCGCGAACGAACACTTAATAAGTCTCCAAGTGCGAGCATACAAGCTACGTTTAATCGCAAGACTTCGGTTAAAACATCGTCCAATTAAAATCAACCAACACATATACGTTTTTCTGCCAAAGAACTACGTATGCTTTGAATTCTCCGACTACCGGGAGATACGTAGGAGCAAGATCGACATCTTGTCAAGCACAATAATAATAAAAACTTTTTCTTCGTTTGTTTTTATCTCTTTCCCCCCTTTTATTATATTTTTAACATAAATGAACATGCACGCAAAGTATTAAAAAACAATTCAAGCTTTAACCAAATAGAAGGTTCCCGTTGAGTACAACGGACGTGAGGGGTGCTAATACCTTCCCCTCGCGTAACCGACTCCCGAACCCGACAATGGTTGCGATGACCTAATCCTTATCCTCATCGTCAAAGGGTTTTATTATCGTTTCCCTTTACAACAAAAAAAAACTTAAGGGTTTATCAACGTTCCCTTTACACAAAAACTTTGGTGGCGGCTTCACAAAGGCCCTCCGAGCGTTCGAGGACGTCCTCGGAGGATTTGCGCGTCTTTTTCCCGAGGAAAAAAACGAGGTGCGCACAACGTGTATGAACGCTCGAAAAGTAAAAGATTGTCACCTAAACAGGTGATTTCAATCTGAATTGATCGTCACCTAACCAGGTGATTGGATCTGAAAAAGTCGTCGCCTGAATAGGTGCTTAGACTTAACTGGGGAAAAAGGACCTATCGCTGTGGGGATAGTGTAATCGTCTCTAGGCGTGGCTAGTACTTAGGTTGTTGAAAAGGGAAACATGATTGTATGATACATGACATGCTTCATGTTGTTTTATGCAATATGTTATGCAATATGGTATGATATGAGGTAGACTCAATCTGGATTTTGTTTGGGAAAACTCAGTTGGGGCATCCTAATGGCCGTGAGCAGGTCACCTGGGGATGTGATAAATTGGGAAGAAAACCGCTGGGTTTATTCTAGGAGAACTTACTGGGGAAGCTCTGGAATGAGTTCACTGGGGAACACTAGAGATGATTGATGGATGTTGGTGAATATGTGATACTCACTGGAGAATCCTGGTTGGGAATGCATGACATGAATATGAGATGCATGTATATGAATGATTTGATATAATGCATGCATATGAATGATTTGGTATAATGAGATGCATGTATATGAATGAGTTGGTATAATGCATGCATGAATGATTTTGATATGAATATGCATATGCTGACATGGGGGATAACAGACGTCATATTGGACGTTGGGGTTATGATATGATGCCGAGCAAGGTCGGGCTTTGGTTGTGTTGTATTTGTGTGTGCCAATGAAAATTGGGCTTTGGGGAATTTGTGTTTGTGTGCGCCAATGATGATTGGGCTTTGGGTGAGACTCCACTGGGGAAATGCCAATGATTATTGGACTTTTGTGGTTGGGTGCCAATGAAAGCCAATGAATATTGGGCTTTGTGGTTGGGTGCCAATGAATATTGGGCTTTTGTTTGCCAATGATTATTGGACTTTGGTTTGCCAATGATTATTGGACTTTGGGTTGATTGGTTGCCGAGCGAGGTCGGGCTTTTTGTTATTGGTTGCCGAGCGAGGTCGGGCTTTTTGGTTGCCGAGCGAGGTCGGGCTTTTATTGGTAATGTGGGGAATCCCGTCTTTCCGACACCCGGGATCTTCGCATTTCACATATCGTGAGTTACGCACTTGTTTCTGCTGAAAAGCAGGATCTTGAAGTGATTGATGAAGATTTTCAAGTCTTGAGTCCTTTTGATGCAACCTTGGGGACCACCGAAATTCTTTCGATATTTAATGTCCAAGTAAAAACACATTTTTTGTCTTTTTGTTTTTATGTTATTCCCATATTTCAACGCATTTTTTATCATGAATAAAAACACATTTTATGAGCATGTAAGGACGCATAACAATAAAAGGTTTAAAGATGGTTTTTTTATTCAATGCGACGTAGTCCCTTGTATGGGTAACTACGTGTGCAGATGTAACCCCTATAAGAGGTGATTACTGAGATAGAGAAAAAGAAGAAACAAAAAGGCAAATGGAGATTTGCTTGGGTTTCACGTGCTACTTTCCCTATGACTTTGAAAAATCTTGCTTTGGAAGATGATAACGAGGTTGATTCTTTCCCTCTTGAATTCTGCCCGGACCTCATGGGACGCAGTCTTTTTTGCCTCTTTTTTTTTTTGAAACCCCTAACTTTTGCCTGGACCGCTCTTTCGAGTTTTCAGTCCACCGGGGTGTATTTCCTTTTTTGATGTCCTTAATTTTTGCCTAGACCGCCTTTTCAGGTTTTCGATCTACCAGGACGCTCTCTATTGCCTAAACCGCCCTTTCGGGTTTTCGATTTAGCGAGCTCTTTTTCTTTTAGACATAATAAAAAAAATTTGACTGCGTTTGGAGTTTATTGATAGGGGGAATTCCTCTCCACCCATAGTAATGATGATTAAGGCTTCGCCAGAGAAGGTCCTTTTTACTATGTATGGTTCTTTGTAGTTCGGAGTTCATTTCCCGTGGGGATCCTTGTGGATAGGTAATATCTTTTTTAGCACTAGGTCTCCTTCTTTGAATTCTTGAGGACGGACCTTTTTGTTGAATGCCCTCTTGAGCCTCTTTGGTACAGCTGTCCATGACACAATGCTGTGAGGCGCTTCTCTTTTATGAGGTTCAATTGGTCAAATCTTGTTTGGACCCATTTGGCTCCCTCTAATTTTGTTTCCATCAAGACCCTTAATGAGGGGATTTCAACCTCAATGGGAAACATGGCCTCCATACCGTATATCAAGGAGAAAGGAGTTGCCCTGGTTGAAGTGCGAATGGCTGCTTTGTAGCCATGTAGTTCGCAGGGAAGCACCTCATGCCAATGATTGTAGGCTTTTATCGTCCTCTGGATGATTTTCTTTGATGCTTTTATTGGCTGCTTTTACCACACCGTTTATCTTTGGTCGGTATGGGGAGGGGTGGTGGCATCCGATTTCGAAATCTTTGCACAACTCTTTTTTTGTGTTGTTGTTTAGATTTGCCCCATTATTTGTGATGATTTTGTGGGGAGTGCCGTAACGGCAAATGATTTCTTTTTTTTGATTTGATGAATCGGCCCACCACTTGTTTGGTCATATTGGCATATGATGCAGCTTCGACCCATTTGGTGAAGTAATCAATTGCCACTAGGATGGAATGATGTTTATTTGAAGCTTTTGGCTCAATCATTCCAAACATGTCTATGCCCCACATAGAGAATGCTCAGGGTGCCGTCATGACATTCAGAGGTGTCGGTGGCACGTGCCCCTTGTTGGCGTAAATTTGCCACTTGTGACATGCTTTGGCGTAGTGAAAGCAGTCGGCCTCCTATATTTAGCCAATAATAACCCGCCCTTAGGATATTTATTTGTATGTCCGTTGGCATGGTTTTGGAAGGACTCCTCATGGATTTCTTTGATGAGCATGACTGCTTCATGTTTATCCACACATATGAGTGAGACCATGTCATAATTTTCTCTTGTAGAGGGTATTCCCGCTGAGGAAAAATTGTGGTGCCAACCCTTTGAGGGTTCTCTTGATGAGGTTGTATTACCCTATCCACTTGATCCTTAGGCCTGGACAATCCTTCAGGAGGTTCATAATCGTCCCCATTATCACCTTCCGTTTGGTTACTTGGAAAATTGAAGTCATAAGGGATCATAGCAGTGTTATTTTTGGTGGGTAGATTTGTGGATTTTCATGAGCATGATTTTTTGATTTGAGGGTTGTGAAAATTTATTGCTAATTAAGAACAAAAGAAGAACGAACTCTATTGAACATAAACTGCAATTTTATTAATGACAGAAATGATTTGAAATATGGGGGTCCCAAAAAGTTAATCATTTGCCTTGGACAGAGCAAAGTGATTTTTTTTTTTAAAACATGTTAAATTACTTGGACAAAGAAATGATTTATGGAATTTTGATGGCCTTTCGGTTGCTCGGGATCTCATCAAAAACGCCACGGTGCACCGGGTTGGGTACTCTTTTTTTTGTATGTTGTGGGGTGATGTGGTTTTTTTTTTTGAGAAAAATGCATGAAAATGCATGAAAAATGCATGTATGCAATGCTTATGCAAAAACAATGCCGCTTTTTTTTGTTTATGCAAAAAAAAAAATTCATGAATGCTCATGTTTATGGTATGCAGGGGTTTGGTATATGAACGTTCAAAATTCCCCCCCATCCTCACATGTAGGCTCTAGAGATGAGATTTTCTAAAAAAGGTCCCTAGAGTCATAGATCTCACATGGAATTAAGGTCGTCGATGGACATACGTCACATGACTTCAATTCATTCCACGTGAAAATCTCCTCTAAGCGGGGTTTGGCATCCTACCTCACGGACATACGTCAACGCGGGCTTCCGCTCAAAACCACCATTCTAACTTAGTTTTCTCTCGAGCTCGGGTAGAGAGCCTCACACGTTCGGCATTAACCCGAACAATGTGGAGTAACATCGCTCAAGTAACATCCCCGCATTTGATATATATGATATGAATATAAAGCAATATAAAGCATTTATAACATAAAGCAAGAAAATGACATAGGTAAATAAAATAAAAGCATGCGCGCAAAGAAGATAAAAAACAATTAGCTTAAAAGCCAAATAGGATAGGCTTGACTCGCTAGTGGGAAAAGGGTCCCCAGTGAAGTCGCCAGCTGTGCGCCCTCGTTTAAAAAATGCGCAATCCCCCGGGACGTGTACGAACGCTCGGGAGGCTTTTGTGAAGTCGCCACCAAAGTTTTTGTGTAAAGGGAGCGTTGATAAACCCTTAAGTTTTTTATTTGAAGGGAAACGATAATAAAACCCATGACGATGAGGAAAAGGATTGGTCATCGCAACCATTGTCAGGTTCGGGAGTCGATTACACAAGGGGAAGGTATTAGCACCCCTCACGTCCGTTGTACTCAACGGGAACCTCTTATTTGGCTAAAGCTGAAAATGTTTTTAAAAGTTTTGCGCGCATGCTTGTCTATGTAAAGGGAAAAAGAAAATATGCTAAAAGGGGAAAAAGAAAGTTTTTTATTATTGCGCTTGACAAGATGGCGATCTTGCTCCTACGTATCTCCCGGTAGTCGGAGAATTCAAAGCGTACGTAGTTCTTTGGTAGAAAAACGTACATATGTTGGTTATTTTTAATGAACGATGTTTTAATCAAATTCTTGTGATTAAACGTAGCTTGTATGCTCGCGTATGGGAGACTTAAGCGTATAGCTTGTATGCTCGCGCATTGGAGGCTTAAGCGTTTGTTTACGAATCGCGCTTAGAATTGATAAAACATGTTCGTTGGGAAAAAGGGTTCGATTTGGTCGCTATGGACCTAAAGGGGTGCAATGGACTCAATCGAGTCGTGAATTGACCGGAGTGACTCAAACGAGTCGGGAAAAGGTTCGATTGATCCAACGGGATCAAGAACGGGTACAATGGACTCGAACGAGTCAAACATTGATTTGAAAGGTCACGGCAGACCGAGAAAAGATTGTCACCTAATCAGTTGATTTCGATCTCCGAGACGTGTATGAACGCTCGAAAGGAAAAGATAAGATTGTCACCAAATCAGGTGATTTCAATCTGACAAAGGAAAAGATCGTCACCTAATTAGGTGATTTCGATCTCCGAGACGTGTATGAACGCTCGAAAGGAAAAAAGATTGTCAACGGACTCAACGGAGTCAAGCATTGATTAAAAAGGTCACGGCGGACCGAAAAAGGTTTCGATTGACTCGACCGAGTCAAGAAAGAGTTCAAAGAGGATCCAACGGGATCGAGCATTGACTCAAATGGTCACGGCGGACCGAAAAAGGTTTCGATTGACTCGACCGAGTCAAGAAAGAGTTCAAAGAGGATCCAACCGGATCTAGCATTGACTCAAATGGTCACGGAGTCAAGAAGGGGTTCATTGATCCAACGGGATCAAGAAAGGGTTCGGATTGACCACGGGGGCCAAAATTAGTGTGTTGGATTTGTTTTATGTTTTGAAAATAGAATGACGATTGTCCGAGCAACGAGACATACGTCAAGCATTCGTACAACCGGGGAAATGGAGAGCCATACGTCAAACCACCCCTTTTTCATTCAAGTTTTACTGATGAAACCTAAGAAAATCCCAAAGTTATCAAAACACTTGATTGTTGAAAACTCAATAAAAGTTTTAATGTTCAAATTGGTTGTTGCAACCTATGAACAAGTTTTGCACAAATTTGGGAAAAGCGCACAAGTTCGGCTCAAGTTTGAAAAAGATTTTTGAAAGGCGAACAAGTTTGGCTTAAGTTCACGTTTGATTTGAAAATCATGAACAAGGTTTTTGTTCAAGTTTGGTTTTGAAAACAATGAACTTAGTTTATTGCTCAAGTTTGTTTTGAAAGTTTGTGAGCGTAACTTGTTTTGCAAGTTATCCAAAAAAGTGTTGCTCGAACTTGTGAATCCTTCAATATTATGCAAAATCCTTGTTAAGGTTTGAATAAAATGAGTTTCAAGCCTCTTAGGTTCTGAGTTCTTGGGTTAGAACCTCAAAAATTGGCTTCTTGGAGCCTGAACTCAGATTCTGAGTTCTGTCATGGTCGCACTACGACCACAGCTTCGCACTGCGAAGTCTGCGAAATTCTGAGTTCAGAAGCTGCTTCTGAACTGCTGTTCAGAAGCAACTTCTGAACAATCTCTGAACCTTTAGGGGATGAAAAAAGCTTTTGAAATTAGCAAATAAAGGAGTGCAAAAACTTAGTTTAAATGTTTGGCAAACCTTGGGATTTCTTTTGAGTTTCAAAAAGGTTTTAAATCAAAATGAGTTTAAAACTTATTGAAGATGCAAAACTGAAATTAAATCAACTTAAATGCAAAAACAAATGCAAACAGTATGCAAATGGAATGTAAATAAGTTAGAATGACTTACCTGCTCCTAGCCCAAGGCCTTTGTTGCAAGGAAAAGGAAAAGGCTTGAATGCTTATGGTTTTACAAGGTTGAAAGTGTTGATGAACACAACCAGTGACAATTTGCCTTAGTTCCTCACTCTTTGTGAGAGGTTTAGTGCTGTTTTGAGTGCTTGATTACTTTGTGTTGGTTTGGAATGATTTTTGGAAGAAAAGGATTGGAACTTTGCTCTAAACTTCTCAAAAACCAAACTCTGTTTTTGTGTATATCAAACTCACTCAATTCTCACTTTCTATGAACTGGTTTTTTGCCCACAAACTCTGTGTGTTAACCCTCCAAAGAACTCTCCAAAACCCCCTTCTGATCTGTCCTCAAATCTTGCAGCAATGTCTTGCTTTTATAAGCAAAAATGTGATCTTTTGTCATGATGAGAAAATCTGCAGCAGGGCTGATTTTGTGCCATAATCATGACTGATTTGCTTTGCATTTAATGCTAAGGATAAGAGGTGACCTTGCCTTGCTGCAAGGGTCAAGACCTTGGTCGAATTCAGCTCCCAAAGCAACTGAAATCTGACAGAAAGTTGCTGGAAATCATGAAACCAAAGCTGTTTGCAAAACAGGGGCAGCATCTTTGCCTCAAACCTTGAATGGTTTTGGTAAAGCCTATGGCAAGGTGGTTGCTGGCATATAGCAGGGCTAGTTGCAGGCACAAGTGGTAGGGGAAATGACTGCCCAAAGTCAGCAAGTGGCTGGGTTACTTGAGTGACTTTGCTTCCTCTTCCTTTCTCTTTTTGCTTTTCAATTGTCACATGTTTTCTCTGATTTCTTGGTCAAATCCAGCATTAATCATACTAATAATAGATGATAATAATAATAGATAGTGACTGGAAATAATAATGAAAATAAATCAAAGAGATTAAAAAATCTGCAAAAAATTCGCAGACTTCGCTCTGCGAAGTAGACTTTGCTCTGCGAAGTCCTCATTTCTGAAATGTTGACTTTTTGTTGACTTTGACTTTTCTCTTCCTTTGTTTTTGATTTTTGTTTTGAAAAGGCTTAGGACAAAATTGGGGTACTACAATGACGATTGTCCGAACAACGAGAAATACGTCAAGTGCCCGTGCAACCGGGGAATGGAAGGACATATGCCGGACCATTCCTTTTCCATTCAAGTTTATTATCGAAAATTAATGATAAACTACAATTAAAAGAAATAACACTTGTTATATTTTTCTATCTTTGAATCAAATAAAATGAGTTACAACCCCTTCAGAATCAATTCGACTCAGACTCTGAACCTTCAGACTCTGAACCTCAGACTCTGAACCTTCAGACTCTGAACCTCAGACTCTGAACCTTCAGACTCTGAACCTTTAGACTCAGAACCTTCAGACTCTGAACCTTCGGCCTCTAAACCTCAGACTTCAGAAGCTCACTTCAGATGCTGACTTCAGAAGCTGACTTCAGAAGCTCACTTCGAAAGCTGACTTCAGAAGCTCACTTTAGAAGCTAACTTCAGAAGCTCACTTCAAAAGCTCACTTCAGACTCTGATTTCAGAACCTCAGACTCAGACTCTTCAGACTCAGAACCTCAGAGGTAAAACGTTAAAAATAGTAAGAAGAAGAAACAAACCATTTCTGCTTTGGTGATTGTTATAATCTTTGTGATTTTTTTGGATTTTTGTATGATTTTTTAGTGCAAAAATGAGTTAAAATGACTAAAAATGAAGAGTATCAAAAATGCAGAAAAATATGCAGCAACAACAGAATGCAGTTTCTGTGATTTTTTCTCAACTTCTCAGTTCGGTTTCTCACTCAGTACTGGACCAAATACGAAAGTAAAAACATCAATGTAAAGCTTGTCATGAGTACTACATCCTAGTGGTCATAGATCTACCAAAAGATGTCCTAAAACTAACTATATTTCGGCCTTAAGTCATGCTCATGAACTTATGATGAAAAATGCATTTTTTTTAAAAAAGCTATAAATCCCTTAAACAAATACGAAAAATGAAATAAAAGGGTCCAAGATACTTATAAAACTCCTAGCAAAGGTGTAGATGCACGAAAATGAAAGGGGGCTTTTGAGTGGTTGTGGTTTTTGTTGGAGGTAGAGGTGAAGAAAGTGAATAGTAGCAAAAGGGGTATTTTTGCTACTAATCTCCTCTCTTTTTGTGATGTTTTTGTGTGATTGGTTGTTGTTTTTCACTCTTTTGTTCCAGACTAAGAATTCTTACCGTTGCTTCTCTCACTCTAGGGTTTTTCTCTCCTTTTTTCAACAAAGAAATCCTTCCCAACCTTTGATTTTGGTCCTCAATTTATAGGCTCAAATGTTGCATTTTTATGACCATGGGACATGTTTGTGAGTGGTTTCTTTGAGGCTTTGGCAAAAGTTTTGGACTTGGTGAGGATAGAAAAGGGAAAGAGTGGCTTCACTTTGCCTTTGCGTGTGCAATTAGGCAAGCTTTTAGCCATATTTGGCACAACAATGAAGAGTGCAAGCAAAAGGGGAAAAGGGGTAATGGGAAAGTAGAAGGAAAAAGTTGTTGAAAAAAACAGCAAAGAGAGGGCGCCCCCTCCTCCCCCAATTTCCAATTTTTTCTTTTTTTTTAAGTTTTTTTTTTGCTTTATTATATATTTATTTTTTGCAATTTTTGTTGGGATATAATTTGAACAATTGATCATTGGACTTGGCTAAATTAATTGACTCAAATAAATTAATTTTTATCTATGTCTTTTGTAAAAATAAATTAAAATATTATCACACATTATATTTTTTAAAAGACTTTTAATTTGTCTGGACAAAATTAGGGTACAACAGTTGGATACCTTTTAGTTTTAAAGAATTTCCAAAGTGGTTGGATACCTATCAGTATGATAACAAGGATAAGTTCCAATCATAGTTATCACCTGTCCACTATAGCAGCAAAGCACTAACGAGCAGCTATTGGCCGGTTCAAAAGACACAAAATCAGAAAAGTCAATAAAAACCAATGCAGCACCAAAATGGAATAGCCAATACAAGCACGCATCAATGGTGAAATTGAATATCCAATTATATTCAAAATAAGTGCATCAATGAAACTTTCAAAAATAGTTTGCATTTGAATAACTTCCAAATACTATCCAAGTTGCATTTGATTGACTTCCAAAAACTAATTCGCTAAAACAAGGGGCAATGAGAAAACAATGAGACAAATACGATTACTGATTATTATTTCTCTGCTACTTTAAACTGTTCTAATACAAAAACTCATGGTGATCATATAAAGGATATGTAGACCATATAAACAGAGGAGAGAGCAGTAGTATAATAATCAGTAATATAGAGGAGCATATCTAACAACAAACATCTGAAACATATAAAATTTGTACACTTATATTCAATATACAAGTATGACGTCACAACATGTTTATAGCATTAGTAATCAATATGAAACCATTGTATACTATCTAATGTGCATACTAACAATGCATAATGAATGGGCATGAATGTTATTGTAACCTGTGTCGCATCTCGTATTGAACCAAGCCACAAAAGGGCATATCTGTTTTGAATTAAATTTCACAACAAGAAAATAGCAAGAAAAAAGAAGAAAGAGACATCAAGACACGCCATAGAAGGTAGAAAATTTCATGTAATAGATTGAATCAAATTCAAAAACTAATAAACGTATTAACAAAACACATATAGATATGAAATTCATGAGTAAAAGAAAAGATGATGGACCACATCCAAAATCAAAACCATCGATGGGAATCAGAATGAAAAAACCTGTTTTTCTCCTCCAGCGACGTTTATTAGGACTTGAAGCCAATTGGCTAGTTAATCGCACTTCTGAAATAAACGTTTCTAAAAACATGTAGCTTCCAATACGCACTTTGAAGACAACGTTGATAGGGTTCATAAAGACGTGATTCTTAGCGGCGTCGATGATGAGGAAAATGCCCAGAGTCAGTGATAGCGGCATCAAACAAGGCAGTTACCTCGTCGGCATGGACTGAAGTGTGGCCCAGGTCAGTTTTCCCGGGCCCCACAGTGGGCGCCAACTGTTCCTGCTAAGAGAACAATGATACCAACCCCTCGAGCAATTGATGAACTCAAGAACTTGGTTCTAGGTTTTTTCTGTAGAATGAATGTCCTAACCTTCATGGGACGTTCCGACCCCTTTTTATACCTCCCTTGACCTAGGGGAGTAGGGGCGACCTTTCCGAAATTCCCAAGCCACATGGTGTTGCAACTTGGTCCGTCTCCCCGAGGATCTCAGCACACAATGAGAACGTGGGGAAGACTTAGTAGACGAGCTGTTGAGTTCGGGTTTCATCGTGGGGAGCCGGCTCCGGATGTGTTATTGAGGCCCCCCTTCTTTCCGTGTTGTTCCAGCGGGACCCTGACTTCGCCCACGTGGGGAGTGGGCTCCAGCTTACTAGGGAAGGCTGCCACGTGTCCTTTGAGGAATAGGATGACGGTACAGATTTTAATTACAATTGAGTTGAATGCGCAACACCTCGGCTGCACTCCTACTTGTAAGGTTGCAGTTTAGGTATATATTTTTTGAGGCTCAAATAGTTTATATATCTTCGTCACTTTATTATAAGTACTTCTTTGGAAAGCATTCATATTCATTTTATTTGAGTAGTTTACATCAAATGTGTAATTACCAAATTATCATCTTATGTCACTAACTAGTGATTGATAAATTAAAGGTTTAAATGTGTAAAAGGTCCATATAAGTTCGTGTTTTTTGGATTTTGTCCTTGTATTTATTTTATTTTTCTAAAACAAACCCTGGATTTTCGTCCCTCCCATTAGCTTCTGTTACAAAAATGCACATGTGGAAAACGGAGGATGATGTGGCAGTGTCTGACGTGGCAAACGATGCTGACATGGCAAACGATGTTGATGTGGCAAACTTGATGAGTCACACAGTGAGAGGGACCAAAACCAAAAAACAAAAATATGTAGAGGAAGTAAAGCCAAAAAACAAAATTCGTAGAGGGACCAAAAGCAAAAGATGAAAAAAAATACATTTCTTCATCTTTTTCCTTCCACCTTTTTTTCATCTTCATCACTATCTTCATAAATTCATCAAAAAACCAAAAAATAACCCAGAAAAGAGATTAAAAAAAACTCAAAACCATCATTTCACCCTCAATAGACAACTTCTCACAAACCCAAACAAAATCCCCATTGACATTGGTCAGATTGACATCTCAACACTAAAATCCACAATGTCCATAGTCCCAACAAAACTCTTATTGATAATATCAGAATCAAATTATAACAACAAAATCCTCATTGAGAATGCTCGAATTTCCAATATTGAAAAAATTCATAAAATTCCCATATTGAAAAACCTAAAGAATGAATTTTCTTTTTTTTTTCATTATCAACTCTCGTCTCATAATTGTTCTCACGTCTCTGTTGTTTCTTAGTCATCACAAATGCTTTCTTCGTCAATTCTTTGAACTCTCACCTCATCATTTTTGTTTTGAGCATTTGGTTCGTGTACTTTTTTTGGTTGATTTGGAAGATTGTTGTGTGAAATTGGATTATAAGAGAAATGTTCAAGTTTGATCTGAATGTTGTTTTCGTTTGAAGATCTAGAGGGATAATAAATGGAATTGAAAAATATGTTGGAATGTTGAATTGAGATGAGTTTTATTTTGAACGATTTTATTCTGTATGTTTGGTGTAAATGATTTTAAAATGTGTGTGAAATTGGATTGGAGGTTGAACAGTGGGTACATTAGGGAGCATACAAACATATACTCATCAACAATCAATCATCAATTATATCATCAAGTTAAGTTGTATCAATACTTCCATAAGGTACTCATAATATACATAACATATTATCATCAATAAATAATCACTCAAGCAACATAAGTCATTCACTGCACGTTAACATCGTCAAGTATACAATTACCACATTAATGCACAAGTTCACCCCAAAACATTGTCATATAAGACTCGTCATGTTTATGCAATGCGTCTAAAGACTCTAAATGAATGTGGTACCAGGATGGATATCGGAGTTCTTTTATCCGAGAGATCTCATCCTCACTTTCATCGTCACTGGACTTGACTCATGAATGAATGCATGTTCATACATTAAGACTCAACAACACATACATAGATATGACTCGACTCTAACATCATCAACAATCATACATATGTTCATTGTCACTTATATCGTTGTCACTTATCAACATCGTCACTTATCAAACATCGTCACTTATCAACATCGTCACTTATCAAACATCGTCACTTATCAACATCGTTACTTATCAGACATCGTAACTTATCATATATCATATATCATCATCACTTAACAGATAACATTGCATCTTCATTTAGCTTCATTTACATAATCCACAACACACATTTAATTAAACAAGGTTACTTTAACCTACTAACTCATCATCATTCTTCACCATATATACCTCATTACTTATTTACTAAGTCCACATTCATTCCACAACTTAATCCAAGATAATTCACAAGTCCGACTTTAACCGATTTAACTTCCAAACTTCCTTATACTTAAGTCCAAGTTAATCAACCAATTACATCATGATTAAACACTCATAGATCAAGTTTAGTGGTTTGGGAACCATTCGTGTGCATTGGATACTTCAAAAAGCCATAAAAATAGGGTTTTCCCACAAAATCAGGGTTGCACGGTCGTGCTCCAGAGGCGCACGGTCGTGCTGACCAATGTTGAGACTCACACACGGTCGGTGCCCCCGGAGCGCACGGTCCTGCGTGACCATCAGGACAGCATTTTCTAATTTTTCTGTTTTTCACGAAAATACCATTTTCAACATCGTTTTTCGATCCAATTCGCACCAAAATCGTTCCAAAGCCTCAAACCAATTTAATTAAGTTAATTACTACTCAATTTAACTTAAACAACTTATCCATAATCACTTATTTCCAACTTTATCAACTTAATTTAATGTTCGTCTCGAAAATCCATTTCCTTCTGAAACAACTTAATTCTCCAAACAGAACATTACAGCAACAATTCCAACTTTCATTCCAAATTAACATAATCAAATCACTTAATTTAACTTGCATGAATCAACTTAAATCATTTCAACAACAACTTAATCATTTTCACCAATTTAATCACAATTCTCATAAACAACAACAACAACAACAACAACAACAACAATTTAAACACAACCAAATCCACATAATCTCACAAATTCACAAACTAAACACATACTCATGTTCAAAATCAACTTAATTAAGCATAATCATCGTCAATTATCATGTTCTTCATCAAATTCATCAAAATTCACAAAGTTACCAAAACTACGTAATTAAACATGGATTTTGATAAAAAAAAAAAAAAAAAAACAACAACAACAACATGAATTCATCAACTTAACACATGTTTAATTTAACCATAAAAAAGGAACACAAATTTAACACACATAATCATAAGTTCATGAATTTAAGCATAAGTTAAAAACACCCAACTGCTCAATTGTTTATTAACAATCCATATGGTGAAAGTAATCTTCCCCCTTACCTTGATTCTCCTCAAAAATGGCTTTCTAGCTTCAATCCTCCACTTCTAGAGTTTTCCTCTCTTTTCCCTCTTCAAGTTCTTCCTTTTCTCTTCTATCCTTCTCTAGCCTCTTTTCTCTAAAGTTGCAAATGTTTGAACCTAGCTCTACTAACACTAACACTTCTCTTTAAATATAATTGGGCTACGGTTACTCACTCTAATGGGCTTAGTTACATTTCATCACATAATTATTTCTCTACACTTTTACTTCAGTTAAACCTCCCATTTTACTAATCCTCCACCCTTCTCTAAATTCAAAATTTCTATCTTCTATCATATTACAAAAATGCCACTAACTCGTAAAAATGACCAAAATTCCCTTAATCACCCAAAATCTACTAATCTCCCCAATTCTCAGTCAAGTAGACAATTAATAAATATAATAAACAAATAATAATAATAAATAAATCTAATACTAAAAATCAGGTTGTTGCAACTCTACCCCCCTTAAAGAATTTTCGTCCTTGAAAATTACCTAAAGGAAACAACTCTGGATATGACTTCTTCATCTTACTCTCCAACTCCCAAGTTATGCTCTCTCCCATATGACCTTCCCAAATCACCTTAACCAAGACAATCTCTTTTCCTCGTAACTGTTTAACCTCTCGTCCTTCAATGTTCAACGGCTTGAATAACATGAATAACAGTCAAATTAATGCGACGGGTCAAATTATCCCTTACTTCCAAATCATCCATTTGAATAACATACGACGGGTCGTACACATACTTCCACAACTGAGACACATGAAACACATCATGAATATTCGACAACAACGGCAGTAACACAATCAGATACGCTACTGCTCCAACTCTCTCCACAATCTGATAAGGACCAACAAAACACGGCGTCAACTTCTTCGACTTCAAAGCTCTAACAACACTTGTAACTGGATTAACCCTCAAAAACACATGACCACCAACTTGGAATTCTAAATTCTTCCTCCTCTTATCATGATAACTCTTCTACCTACTCTGTGAAGCCTTCATCTTCTCCTGAATCATCTTAATCTTTTCCGTAGTCTGCTGAACGACCTCCGTTCCAATCAAAACACCCTCACCTGACTCAAACCAACACAACAGTGTTCTGCATCACCTACCATACAACGCCTCAAAAGGTGTCATAGCAATACTCGAATGAAAACTATTGTTGTAAATAAATTCAACCAACGGAAATTCACTCCAACTTACTTCTTGCTCCAAAACACAAGCTCTCAACAAATCTTCCAAAGACTGAATAGTCATCTCCGACTGACCATCAGTTTGAGGATTATAAGCAGAACTCATTCTCAACTTCGTTCCTAAAGCTTCTTGCAAACCCTCCCAAGACTTCGACGTAAACCTCGGATCTTGATCCGACACAATGCTAGAAGGAACACCATGCAATCTGACAATCTTCTCAATGTAGATCTCCGCCAACCTCGCTAAAGACATACTGCTCTTAACGGGTGTGCGCACCTCGTTTTTTTCCTCGGGAAAAAGACGCGCAAATCCTCCGAGGTCGTTCGCAAACGCTCGGAGGGCCTTTGTGAAGCCGCCACCAAAGTTTTTGTGTAAAGGGAACGTTGATAAACCCTTAAGTTTTTTTTTGTTTAAAGGGAAACGATAATAAAACCCTTTGACGATGAGGATAAGGATTTGGTCATCGCAACCATTGTCGGGTTCGGGAGTCGATTACGCAAGGGGAAGGTATTAGCACCCCTCACGTCCGTTGTACTCAACGGGAACCTTCTATTTGGTTAAAGCTTGAATTGTTTTTTTAATACTTTGCGCGCATGTTCATTTATGTTAAAAATATAATAAAGGGGGGAAAGAGATAAAAACAAACGAAAGAAAAGAAGGAAAAAACAAGGTTTTTATTATTGCGCTTGACAAGATGTCGATCTTGCTCCTACGTATCTCCCGGTAGTCGGAGAATTCAAAGCGTACGTAGTTCTTTGATAGAAAAACGTACATGTGTTGGTTGATTTTAATTGGACGATGTTTTAACCGAATTCTTGCGATTAAAACGTAGCTTGTATGCTCGCGCTTGGAGACTTATTAAGCGTTTGTTCGTGAATCGCATTAGAATTGTTAAAAGGTACGTCCGTTAGGGTAAAGGGTTGGAATTGGCCGCTATGGGACCAAGAGAGGTACAATGGACTCATACAAGTCAATCATTGACCGAGTGGACTCAAACGAGTCGGGGGGTGAGTCTAATGGCCACGGGGGACCAAAAGTTTGGATTGACCACAAGGGGCCAAGCTTTGGTTTGGTTTGGGTTGTACATATGGAAAAAAGGAATGACGATTATCCGAGCGACGAGACATACGTCACGCATTCGTACAATCGGGGCGATGGAGAGACATACGTCACACCATCCCTTTTTCATTCATGTTTTTGGGTTGAATCCTTTAGAAATCCCAAGGTATGTCAAAACATTTGGTTTGAAAACCCAAAATGGGAAGGTTTAGCAAATTTGCTAGAAAAACGCACAAGTTCGTCTCATTTTGCGAAAATGCGAACGTATTCGGCGTATGTTCATGTTTGAGTTTTGAAAATCATGAACAATATTTATTGTTCAAGTTTTGATTGAAATGATGAACATAGCTTGTTTGTTCATGTGGTTTTGAAAGTTTGGGAACATAACTTGTTTTGCAAGTTATTCACAAAATGGTCATACGAACTTGTGATTTTGTCAAAATTATGCAAAATCCTTGTTATGGTTTGAAGAACATGGGTTTAAAAACTCTTAGGTTCTGAGCTCTGGGGCTAGAACCTCAAAAATTGGTCATTTTGACACAAAAACTCAGATTCTGAGTTCTGTCATGGTCGCACTGCGACCATGACTTCGCACTGCGAAGCATGCGAAATTTTAGGTTCAGAAGCTGTTTCTGAACTTTTGTTCAGAAACAACTTCTGAACACACTCAGGACCTTATAGGTGGGTGAAAAACTTTGAGTTTTTGGGGTGAAAAAGGCTGGACAAACCAGTTTTGATGTTTTGAAAACCTTGGGATTTCTTTGAAATTCAAAAGGGGTTTTTTAGAATCAAATGGTTTTGAACCAAAATAGCTATGCAAACACAATTGTAAATGCAAGATAAAGCCTTAGAAACTTACAGAACTCCTTAGCAAAGCTCCAGCTGCACTTGATTTGATTTGGTTGAAGGCTTTCACAAGAGGTTTTTTTTGATATTGGTGATGGTTTTGGAACTTTGGAAAGCTTTGTATTGGATTGATTTTTTCTGGTTGTTTGTGGAGATTTGTAGGCTAAAATGAGTAGAGTTTCTGCTCTTGAAATGCTGTTGTTAACTGTGTTTGTATCCTTGGGCATTGCCTTCTATTTATAGGCCAAAACCAAATCTTTTTCATCATTACAAAATCCTAAAATTCAGCTGATTTGTGGCTAAGATCAAGCTGGATCCTTTTGCATTAAATGCTAATGGATAGAGGCAACCTTGCCTTGCACCAAGGGGCAAGACTCAGCCTGATTTCAGCCACAAATTCAACCTATTCTAGAAGGTAATGATGAAGAACAAAGCTGAATTGCAATTGGCTAATGCTTGGGGATCAATCCTTGCAATCTCAATGGTTGATCAATGAAAACGTGCACTGTGATGTGCAGAGATTGAGGGATGAAAAGGCTACTTATGGCTGGTGTGAGAGGGTGAAAAGCTGCTGCAAAAACAGAGTAGGCACTCATGGTTTTTCAAGTGAAAAATCCAGCTGGTTTGACTGGTTTTGGGGGGAGCAAGCAGGAGGAAAGTCCTCAAGCAGGTGGCTGGCAACCTTGTGGTGGTTAGCAGGTCACATGGGAGGGACTAGAGCTGCCCAAGGGCAAGCCCACTTGCTTGTCACATGCTAGGTTGGAAGAAAAAGCTTCCAACCTTGGCATTAATGGCAAGTCCTTCAATTCTGGTTTTGCTTGGCCCAATTAGTCATGAATGCTACTTAAAATAAACATGGAAATGATATGCAACAAATTCTGGAATTAAATCAAAGAAACCAAAAATCTGCAGAAAAATCGCAGACTTCGCAGTGCGAAGGGAGCTTCGCATTGCGAAGTCATCATTTTTGAAATGTTGACTTTTCTGTTGACTTTTGTTGACTTTTGACTTTTTCCCCTCTTTGATTTTTTTTGATTTTTTGTTTTAAAATGCTTAGGACAAAATTAGGGTACTACAGCTGCCCCTACTTAATTGTGTCTTCGCATAGAGTGCATGAGTGTCGAGGGCATCTCATGAACTCTTTGCGAAGATCAATTAAGTAAAAAGAAGGACCCGAATTTTGTCCTTCGCGAAATGCAAATGCAATGGTTGGTAAAGGTCGATCGTATCCAGCCGCTAACACTGGAGGTAGATCCATTGGGGGATGAAGGTAATCTTATCTAGGCACTGCTTCTAGAAGTCGATTCCTGAGGATGGTGATTTACTCTAGGCACTGTCACTAGAGGTTGGAACATTGATGGAGGCGATCGACTCTAGGATGTCACTAGAGGTCGAACATTGATGGAGGTGATCTACTCTAGGATGTCACTAGAGGTAGAACATTGAGGTAGGTGATCTTATCTAGGTATTGCTTCTAGAGGTCGATACCTAAGATGGAAGTGATCTACTCTAGGATGTCACTAGAGGTAGAACATTGAGGTAGGTGATCTTATCTAGGTACTGCTTCTAGATGTCGATACCTAAGCTAGGTGATCTTATTCAGGCACTGCTTCTGAAGGTCGATACACTGGGGGAGGTGATCTATTCTAGGATGTCACTAGAGGTAGATACCTAAGGATAGTGGTTTACTCTAGGCACTGTCACTAGAGGTAGAACGTTGATGTAGGTGATCTTATCTAGGTACTGCTTCTAGATGTCGATACCTAAGATGGAAGTGATCTACTCTAGGATGTCACTAGAGGTAGAACATTGAGGTAGGTGATCTTATCTAGGTACTGCTTCTAGATGTCGATACCTAAGCTAGGTGATCTTATTCAGGCACTGCTTCTGAATGTCGATTCCTAACGAGCTGCGGTCTTACCCTAAATAGGTGCCCCTGGTTGAATGTTTGATGGATGTTGGTGAATATGTGATACTCATTGAAGAATCCTTGGCGAGGATGCATGATTTGATATAAAATGCATGTGTATGAATGATTTGTATATGCATGCATGAATGAAAAATAATGCTGGCTAGGTACCGAGCAAAGTCGGTCTTGGTTGTGGTTGTGCCAATGGTAGTTGGGCTCTCTTTTTTTTGTTTTTTTTTTTTGGTTGGTCGATTTGGAAGGACAAGGTCCTTTGCCTACATACCCAAATGGGATCAAAACCGGTGTAGTTCGAGCCTAAGCCCGAAAATTTGTGTGGGTTTGCCAATAATGATTGGACTTTTGTTTGGGGTTGAGACTCCCTGGGGAATATCAATGAGGTTTGGCTTATGGGGATATAAGGATCATTTTGGAAGCATGAACGATATCCAGCCTTGGTTGGTGTTTGGATGTTTAGGGTGTTTACTGGGGATTTCTGCTCCTCCTGACCCTTGGGGATTGTTGCGCTCCGCGTGCCGCGAGCTACTCACTTGCCTTTGCTAAGTAGCATAAGTCCTTTGGTGCACTATTTTGGTGGGAATTACCGCAATTCTTTCAGAATTCACGAGGATTCAAAATAAAGCAATGTTTGTTTGTTGTTTCCTCTTTTTTTTGGAAGAAAATTCTTTTGTTTATTTCCCATGTTTTAAAGCATTTTCATCATGAATAAAACAAAATCTTATGCGCTACTGAGAACATAAAATAACAACAAAAAAAAGGGAATTTATTCAATGCAGATTTGACCTCTTGAGTGGGTAAAAATACACAAAGTGAGAAGTGAGATAGAGAAAGATAAAGCGAAAAGAAAATTGGTTTTGACACAACACATGCTATTTCCTTATGACTTCGAGATTTTTGTTTGTTGGAAGATGCTGACGAGACCGACTCTTCTCGTCTTGAATCTTGTCTGGAGCTTGGATGCTGCAGTCATTGCCTTTCTTTTTTGTTAACCCCTAACTTTTGCCTGGACCGCTCTTTCGAGTTTTCAATCCACCGGGGTGTATTTCCTTTTTTGATGTCCTTAATTTTTGCCTAGACCGCCTTTTCAGGTTTTCAATCTAGCAGGACGTTCTCTATTGCCTAAACCGCCCTTTCAGGTTTTCGATTTAGCGAGCTTCTTTCTCTTTTTCCTTTTTTTTTCTTTTTCTTTAGGCATAATACTTCTTGACTGCATCGGAGTTTATTGAGAGTGGGAACTCTTCTCCGTCCATAGTGGTGATGATCAGGGCTCCGCCTGAGAAAGCTTTCTTTACCACGTATGGCCCATCATAGCTGGGAGTCCACTTCCCTCGGGGATCTTTGTGGATAGGTAATATCTTCTTGAGCACTAGGTCTCCTTCTTTGAACTCTCGAGGACGGACCTTCTTGTCGAATGCTCTCTTGAGCCTCCTTTGATAGAGTTGTCCGTGACATATTGCCGTCAGACGCTTCTCCTCTATGAGATTCAGTTGGTCGAACCTTGTTTGGACCCATTCAGCTTCTTCTAGCTTGGTTTCCATCAAGACCCTTAACGAAGGAATTTCCACCTCTACGGGGAGAACAGCTTCCATACCGTATACTAAGGAGAAGGGGGTTGCCCCAGTTGAAGTGCGAATGGCTGTTCTGTAGTCATGTAGCGCAAAGGGAAGCATCTCATGCCAATCCTTATATGTTGTCACCATCTTTTGGATGATCTTCTTTATGTTCTTATTGGCTGCTTCTACCGCACCGTTCATCTTTGGTCGGTAAGGGGAGGAATTATGGTGCTCGATCTTGAAATCTTTGCACAACTCCTTCATTGTCTTGTTGTTTAGGTTTGCCCCATTATCGGTGATGATTTTGTGGGGAGTACCATAACGGCAAATGATTTCCTTCTTGATGAATCGGGCTACCACTTGTTTGGTTACGTTCGCATACGAAGCTGCTTCTACCCATTTGGTGAAGTAGTCGATGGCAACGAGGATGAAGCGATGTCCATTTGACGCTTTGGGCTCGATCATTCCAATCATGTCTATGCCCCACATAGAGAAAGGCCAAGGTGAAGTCATGACGTTCAGTGGAGTTGGTGGTACATGCACCTTGTCGGCGTAAATCTGGCACTTATGACAAGTCTTGGCGTAGTGGAAACAATCAGCTTCCATGGTTAACCAATAATAGCCCGCCCTTAAGATTTTCTTTGCCATTGCATGCCCATTAGCATGGGTTCCAAAAGATCCCTCGTGGATTTCTTTGATGAGCATGTCCGCTTCATGTTTATCCACACATCTGAGCAGGACCATGTCATAATTTCTTTTGTAGAGGGTATTTCCACTGAGGAAGAATTGAGATGCCAATCTTCTGAGGGTCCTCTTGTCGGTGTGCGAGACATTTTCTGGATACTCTTGCTCTTCGAGGTATCGCTTGATGTCGTAGAACCAAGGTTTGTCGTCAAGTCCTTCTTCGACTGCTGCACATACAACTGGTTTGTCTCTACGATCCATCCTTATGATTGGTGCTTCGTTGTAAGAATTTACTTGGTACATTGATGATAATGTAGCCAAAGCATCTGCTACCTGATTTTCTTCTCGAGGGATGTGGTGGAAGTTGATTTCATCAAAATGCTTGATCAATTCTACAACCCAGGCTCGGTAGGGAATTAAATTGGGATGTTTTGTTTCCCATTCTCCTTTGACTTGATAGATGACTAAGGCTGAGTCACCGTATACTTCAAGGTTTTTGATCCTTAGATCAATTGCTGCTTCGAGGTCTAGGATACATGCTTCATATTCTGCCATGTTATTGGTGCAGTCAAAGCATAACCTGGCTGTGAAGGGTTGGTATCCATTTCTTGGGGAGATTAAAACTGCTCCGATACCGTGTCCCATGGCATTTGAGGCGCCGTCGAAAGCGAGCTTCCATTGAGCTCCTGGTTCTGGCCCTTCATCATCGCTTGTGACTTCTTCGTCATTCAAAGCTATGACATCTTCGTCCGGGAAGTCGAATTGTATGGGTTGATAATCCTCCAATGGTTGGTGAGCAAGGTGCTCAGATAAAACACTCCCTTTGATGGCTTTTTGAGCAACATATTGGATGTCGTACTCAGACAGCAACATTTGCCAACGGGCTATCTTCCCTGTGAGGGCAGGCTTTTCGAAGATGTACTTGATGGGATCCATCTTCGATATCAACCAAGTTGTATGGGTCAACATGTATTGCCTTAGACGTCGAGCAGCCCATGCTAAAGCGCAGCAAGTCTTTTCAAGTGAAGTATACCTTGTTTCACAGTCGGTAAACTTCTTGCTCAGGTAGTAGATTGCGTGCTCTTTTCTTCCCGTTTCATCTTGTTGTCCTAACACACAACCCATTGATCCTTCAAGTACGGTTAGGTATAAGATGAGGGGTCTACCCGGAACCGGAGGTATTAAAATTGGTGGTTCTTGCAGGTATTGTTTGATCTTGTCAAACGCCTCTTGGCAATCTTCATTCCAATGAACGGCTTGGTTTTTCCTTAGTAGTTTGAAGATTGGTTCGCAGGTAGCTGTCATGTGTGAGATGAACCTAGCGATGTAGTTCAATCTTCCTAAGAAACCCCGGACTTCTTTCTCGGTATTTGGCGCTGGCATTTCTTGGATGGCCTTTACCTTATCAGGGATCCACTTCAATACTCTCTTGGCTGACGATGAAGCCCAATAACTTTCCGGATCTAACGCCAAATGTGCACTTGTTAGGATTTAAGCGCAGCTTGAATTTTCTTAGGCGTTCGAAAAGCTTTTGTAGATGGACTAAATGATCCTCCTCCGTTTGGGATTTGGCAATCATGTCATCGACGTAGACCTCAATTTCCTTATGGATCATGTCGTGGAAAAGAGTCACCATTGCTCTTTGGTACGTTGCCCCGACATTTGTTAATCCGAAAGGCATTACCTTATAGCAGAATGTCCCCCATGGAGTGATGAACGTAGTTTTCTCCATGTCCTCTGGAGCCATCTTGATTTGGTTATATCCCGAGAAGCCATCCATAAAGGAAAAGACTGAGAATTGGGCTGTGTTGTCCACCAATATGTCGATGTGTGGTAGCGGGAAATCATCCTTTGGGCTTGCTCTATTCAAGTCCCGATAATCCACGCACATTCTCACCTTGCCATCCTTCTTCGGAACTGGCACAATGTTGGCAACCCATGTTGGATACTTGGTTACAGCTAAGAAGCCGACATCGAATTGCTTTTTGACCTCCTCTCTGATCTTGAGAGCCATATCGGGTCGAGTTCTTCTCAATTTCTGCTTCACTGGCGGGCATTCCGGCTTGAGTGGCAGCTTGTGTACAACGATGTTAGGGTCTAAACCCGGCATGTCTTGATACGACCAAGCGAATACGTCCACGTACTCTTGTAGAAGCTTAATCATCTTTCCTTTCACATCCTCGTGCAGGGAGGCTCCTATCTTGACCTCTTTCTTATCCTCTTCGGTCCCCAAGTTGACCTTTTCAACTGATTCTTAGTGAGGTTGTATTACCCTATCCCCTTGATTTGCAAGTCTAGACAATTCTTCAGGCGGTTCATAATCGTCCTCTTCATCATCTTCCGTTTGATTAATCGGGCAATCGAAGTCATAAGGGTTTAAGGCAGTGTTGTTTTTGGAGGGTGGATTTGTAGATCTGCATGAGTATGATTTTTTTTTAGGCTTTTTGTAGAAAAATTTTTTTTTAAAACAAATGCAAAAAGAAAAAGACTCAAATGAACATAAAAGAGTGTTTTTATTCATGATTGTAAATAACTTTAAAACATGGGGGCCCCACACGACTAATCATTTGCCTTGGGCAGAGCTAAATGATTTTTTTTTTTAAAAGTAAAAAACAAACAAACATGGTTCATTACTTGATCCTGGTAATGATCTCGGGAATTGCGATAGCCCTCCAATTGTTCAAAGCTTCATCCGAAGCGCAACGGTATACCAAATCAGGCACGTCTTCGTCTACGTCTTCGAGTAGAGCCACTTGATCTTCATGGATAAACCCTGCACTGATGAATGTTTCCGAAATGGGGAGGATCCCTTGCTTTGGAGGCTTTGAGAAAGTTTCGGCTGATGGATGATACCCCAACCCGAAGCGATTTTTCTTCTCCGGTATGTCCACTAATTTGCCCCATCCGGTAGGGTCGGCTTTCTTCTAGGGCCTCTCTTATCGCCCTCCATGATGACATGGCTGTCCTAGCCTCTTCCTTGGGCTTCGAGCTCAATGTCACGACATTCGCCACTTCCAAAGACTGGAATGGGACGTCCACAGCTTCTTCATCCGTTTCTATGTAACGGAAGGATGAGAGATGGCTTACCATCATGTCCTCTTGCCCGGAAACTACAATCATTTGGTTATCAATGATGAACTTCAGCTTCTGGTGCAGGGTAGAGGTAATGGCTCCGGCCGCATGGATCCACGGTCGTCCGAGAAGACAACTATATGTTGGATTAATATCCATGACTTGGAAGGTTATGGTGAAAACCTTAGGTCCGATTTGGACCGGTAAGTCGATCTCTCCTATAACGGCTCTTCTTGACCCATCGAAAGCTTTCACGACCAAGGCGCTGGGCTTCATCACGGTCCCTTCACATGATAGTTTGAGGAGGGTAGTCTTGGGCATGACATTCAATGACGACCCCGTGTCCACTAGCACTCTTGAGAGGATGTGGTCCATGCATTTCACGGAGATATGTAAGGCGCGGTTATGAATGTGCCCATCGTCGGGTAGTTCATCGCCATTGAAACCCAAGTACCTACTGGAGGTAATATTTCCGACTATCCCGTCGAATTGGTCCACCGGAATGTCCTTGGTGACATGTGCCTCACTGAGGATCCGCAGTAGTGCTTCTCGGTGTGCTTCCGAGCTTAGTAGTAAGGATAGCATGGAGATCTTAGAGGGAGTTTGACTTAGCTGGTCAATGATTTTGTACTCGCTCTTTTGGATTATCCTTAGGAACTCTTCGGCCTCTTTTTGCGGGATTGTCTTTTGAGAAGGCCCCGCTTGGTTCTCTTCTTCCTCCACGCTCTTTTCTTTGAGCGGTTCTCTTGGTAGTACGGCTGGCGTCTTCCCGAGTTCTTTCGGAGCGAAGACTCTACCACTTCTAGTCATTCCTCCAACACCGGTAATGTTAGTGATGCTGGGCTCAATTTTGGCTAGTGGTTTTCCTTCCACATAGGCCACAGGTTGGTAATTCCATGGTACCCTCTTTGTGCTCTCAAAAGAGAAGGGTGCAGGTACGTGGAATGTTATGGGTTGTATTGGCATTGGTACCTCTCTCCTTTGGTATGGGATTTCGAGAGGTTTTGGGCCGTTAGACTCTAAGGTAGCAACGTCCGCGCCATCCTTTATATAGCCAATTTGGATCCAACCTTGGTCCATTAACTCTTGAAGACAGCTCTTCAACTCTTTGCACTCATTCGGGTTGACTTTGCAGGCTTCGCAGTTGGCGTGCATTTCCTCGAATAATCCAAAGCCGGTTAAACGCTCCCTTATGGTTGACAGGGGAGTCTTAACATTGGATACCCTTTTGACTAGGACCAATAGTCCTCTTGTTCCTCCACCGCATTTACAGAGGGACCCGCATGCCCCGGCAATGGGTTGCTTCTTCACATTGGGGTTCTCCTCTTTGAAGGATAACAAGCTTCTTGTCAATAAGATCCTGCACCTTGTGTTTGAAAACTCTACAGTTTTCGACATTGTGCCCCACGGATCCTGCGTGGAAATCACATTTGGCGTTGGCGTCGTACCAATGATGGATATGGTGGCGACATTGGTGGTAGTAGTCTTGTCTCGAACCATACCCTTTTGGATTAGGTACTGGCAAGATTTGTACCATAAGACATAGGTACAGGATCAAACTGCCTATTAAAATAACTGTTCCTTCGAGCTCGCTTGATTCTTTGATGGGTACCCGCCTTGTTGCTGTTGCTGTTGATTTTGCTGTGGCAACACTACTGGTTGTCGAGTTGGATTTGCGGGAATCACTTGAGGTGAGTAACGCCCTTGAGCCTGTTGCTGCTGCCACATAAGGATAGTGGTAGTGAGGCATTTGATTTGGTGGTGGGTAGGATGGTCCCATTAGAACGGCATTTGTCTCCCCCTCTTTCTTTTTGTGAAAGTTGCTGGGGGGCATTCTAGCTCCACTTTGAGCTTCTAGAGAGCCTTGGATTTTTCCTCTCTTCACTCCGTCTTCTATTCTTTCGCCGACCATGACTAGATCGGAGAAACCGGCAGACGTGCTTCCAATCATCTTGTCGTAATATGGGCCTTGAAGTGTGCCCATAAAGGTGTCGACAAGTTCTCTTTCCAATAGTGGTGGTTGCACACGAGAAGCTAGTTCTCTCCACCGCTGAGCGTACTCCTTGAAGGACTCGTTGCTTCTTTGTAGGAGGTTTTGTAGTTGCATCCTATTTGGAGCCATGTCCAAATTATATTTGTATTGCTTTAGGAAGGCATCGGCTAGATCCTTCCAAGTTTGGACATGAGTACGCTCGAGCTGCATGTACCAATCCAAGGACGCTCCGCTTAAACTATCTTGAAACACATGCGCCATGAGTTTCTCGTTCATTGCGTAAGGCTGCCATCTTCCTACAGAACATCCTTAGATGATTCCGAGGGCATTGAATTCCTTTGTATTTCTCGAAGTCCGGTACTTTGAACTTCGGAGGAATCACTACGTCGGGCACTAGGCACATATCCAAGGCAGTTGTGGGCACCGTATGAGCTGAACCCTTCGACAGCTTTCAACCTTTCTTCCAAACTCGATACATTTGGGTGGTATCATTGTCTTGGTGGGTGGTGTCGGGAGCAGATTGCCTTAGCTGGCTATTTTCCACATCATGGGGAATTACTTCATGACTGAGTAGTGGAAGTTCCTTGAGGACGACGCTCTTCATTCCTTACGGGGATTGTGACGGTGGTGGAGGTGGTCCTTGACCCTCATTTTCGAAGGGTGGGGTATAGTTCATGAGGTAAACCATAAGGAGGCCATTGCACATTGGATGCATCCGTTGTTGGGCGAGGGTGGCTTTCTCGTGCCGATAGAGCTTGCATTAACTCTAGCATCTGATCCATCTTTCCCTTCATTCCATCAACCTCTTCTCTCAAAGCCGCTTGAGTTTGTTCCAAACTGTCCATGATCCTTTGTTTGTTAGCTCGTGTTCCGTACGAGTGTTGAATATCTGGTTCTTGGACCGAGGGCTTTCGGGGTTTTCGGGCTATGATTGCTTTGAACTGTTTGAATGGGAATGAATGAGTTTTTTTTTTTGAAAAATGCATGAAGATGCATGTGGATGCATGTATGCTATGAGTATGCAAAATATGCGTTTTTTTTTTTATTTTGCTTTATGGAGTTTAAAGGTGCACGATTAATATTAGCAAATTCGAAATATTAAAGACCGGGAAATTGATTATACTTCAAAATATATTTGATTAAATAACATTTGTTTACAAAGTGTAACTAATGCTATTACAAATCAAATAGCCGCTCGCTTCTCGGCTTTGCTCATCTCCTCCCTATAGAAATCTATGGTGTCCTTGCAGAACTTCATAAACTTCTGGATCTCCATAGGGATGACAAAGTAGGGCATGACCATCTCGGCCTCCGCTAGCTTCTTTGGAAGTTGGGTGATTACCAAATTTGAGAATGCAACCAATTTAGTGAAATCCTCACTTAATCGGGTGGCGTCTTGCCATACATACTCAATTACTTCCTTGCGCTGGTCTAGCTTGACTCTTGCACTTCTAATTTCATCGTGTAGTTGTGCAATGTGGTCCCCATGAGCTCTTGCAATCTTGTCGAAGTACTCTTCAAATTTCTTGATGCCTTCTTCGAGATGATTGCACTTTAGCCTCCCTTGATGAGAGAGACTCTCATGTCTTTGCCGCTGGACGCGTTCGGCTTGAAGCTGCTCTTTGTAGTCTTTCACTACTTCTTGGAGCTGTTGATTTTTCTCTTGGAATTTCAACCTCCATTTCCGTTGAGCTTCGATGGCTAGTTCGCCAAACTTCTTGAGCTCTTGGTTGGAATGTAGAATTCTTTCCAACTCTTCGTCCTTGGCCACAAGGTTAGCATCCGCACTAACCAAGCCGCCTCCTATCCAATCCCTTTTCCCTTCGGAGGTTCTTAGCCGTTTTTGGCATACTAGGAGAGAATGCGATACTTCATCACGATCTCTCTTCGTCCTAGTAATTTCTCCTAAAGCTTGGAGGTGCTTCAATTCTAAGTCTCCGTTTTTGTTTTGGAGTTCTTGAATTTTAGCCTTGAGGTCCTCCACTTCTTTGTTGGGAATGATTGCAATAGGTTTAGGTGTAGGAGATTTTGGAGGGTTTATGACCACGAAGGGTAACTTGATTGCTTTGACCCTCTCCTTCACCCATTGAGTATAAAGGGGTTTGGCGACACAGTTTCTCTTGCCGACCCTTCCCTTGCGTACTTGGCTCCATGCTCCCCGGATTCTCTCTAGCAATGCCGGGTCTTGATCGCCTTCCCTTAAGTAGAAAGCTTCCAACAAAAGGTCATTAGGTTTATCTTCCATTGAAAAACCTAGTTGTCGGAGAGAGAGGACCGGATTGTAATTAATGCATCCCTTAGTACCAATGAGGGGTACGTTGGGGAAGTCCTCGCA
Organism: Medicago ruthenica; assembly: GCA_018208015.1. Lineage (NCBI taxonomy): Eukaryota > Viridiplantae > Streptophyta > Magnoliopsida > Fabales > Fabaceae > Medicago > Medicago ruthenica. The sequence goes on from CM031375.1 coordinate 43,807,675, forward strand.
GCTGAGGATAATTTCCGGGTCCTCTAAGTTTGGTGAAAACCAATGGATGTCCTTCTCGGCGAGGGTTGTCATCCGTTGCGACCATTTGAGCTTGGCCCGGTTTTCCACAAAGTCTCGGTTTCTTGGCATGTGGGACATCATCCAAATTTGCACCACGGGAGTGCAACAAGTAATTTTGCGTCCCCTTGCTTGTTCATGCCTTGAGTAGAGGGTATGATAAAAATCCGCTAAGATTGTAGGAACTGGATTTTTAGTCATAAACACCTCTAGAGCCGGAAAGTCTACGAAATCATCCATGTTGGGGAATAAGACAATCCCGTAAACTAAGAGGGCTAAGATGGCGTTGAAAGCCATTACCTCTTTGTTGGCTAGTAAATCCCGAGCTTTGGCTTCCAAAAACCTTCTTGAAAATCCCTTAAGGTTTCCTCTAACTTCCAAGTTAGATGCCACTTCTTGGGTGTCGAGGTATAAGGATTCGGCGATGGCTTCAAATGTGGGATCCTTTCCCGGACCGAGATAGAGTTCATGACCTTTCATGCTACAACCCAAAATCTTCTCAAACTCTTCCAAAGTTGGCGCTAGTTGGAAGTCTTGAAAGGTGAAGCACCGTAGAGATGGGTCGAAAAATTGCGCCAAAGTGGTTAAGGCCGTTGAATCTATTCTTACGGGTAGAAGATCAAGGATTAGCCCATAGCTTGCCTCGAAGATGTTCTTGTGGACCGAAGAGAGCCTCTTGCTTAGAGCTAATAAACTTTCCACCCTAGGAGCTTTAATTTTGAAAGCGAGCGTATTCTTGTTCCCGGAATCCATATTTCTTTTTTGCTAATATTTGTTCGTTCTTTTTAAACTCCTATAAAGCAAAACGATGCGAAAATTACTTTCATGAATGCAAATGTTATGCAAGGGTATGGTTTATGAAGGTTCGGAACTTCCCCCCATCCTCACATGTAGGCTCTAAGTTGTGAAATCTCCTAAGAAGAGGTCCTTAGAGTCATAGACCTCACATGGAATTAGGGTTGTCTATGGACATACGTCGACATGACTTCAATTAATTCCACGCGAAAATCTCATCTAAGCGGGGTTGGACATCCTACCTCACGGACATACGTCAACGCGGGCTTCCGCACACAACCTCCTTCTAAATTAGTTTTTTTCTCAAGCTCGGGTAGAGAGCCTCACACATCCGGCATTAACCCGAACAATGTGGAGTAACATCACTCAAGTAACCCCCGCATTTGATATATATGATATGAATATAAAGCGGATAAAGCAAATATAAACATAATATAAATATAACATGTATGAATAAAATAAAATAACATGGCGTGCAAAGAAAATAAAACAATTGGCTTTAAACCAAATAGGTTAGGCTTGACTCGCTAGTGGGAACAGGGTCCCCAGTGGAGTCGCCAGCTGTGCGCACCTCGTTTTTTTCCTCGGGAAAAAGACGCGCAAATCCTCCGAGGTCGTTCGCAAACGCTCGGAGGGCCTTTGTGAAGCCGCCACCAAAGTTTTTGTGTAAAGGGAACGTTGATAAACCCTTAAGTTTTTTTTTGTTTAAAGGGAAACGATAATAAAACCCTTTGACGATGAGGATAAGGATTTGGTCATCGCAACCATTGTCGGGTTCGGGAGTCGATTACGCAAGGGGAAGGTATTAGCACCCCTCACGTCCGTTGTACTCAACGGGAACCTTCTATTTGGTTAAAGCTTGAATTGTTTTTTTAAATACTTTGCGCGCATGTTCATTTATGTTAAAAATATAATAAAGGGGGGGAGAAAGAGATAAAAACAAACGAAAGAAAAGAAGGGAAAAAAAAAAAGGTTTTTATTATTGCGCTTGACAAGATGTCGATCTTGCTCCTACGTATCTCCCGGTAGTCGGAGAATTCAAAGCGTACGTAGTTCTTTGGTAGAAAAACGTACATGTGTTGGTTGATTTTAATTGGACGATGTTTTAACCGAATTCTTGCGATTAAAACGTAGCTTGTATGCTCGCGCTTGGAGACTTATTAAGCGTTTGTTCGTGAATCGCATTAGAATTGTTAAAAGGTACGTCCGTTAGGGTAAAGGGTTGGAATTGGCCGCTATGGGACCAAGAGAGGTACAATGGACTCATACAAGTCAATCATTGACCGAGTGGACTCAAACGAGTCGGGGGGTGAGTCTAATGGCCACGGGGGACCAAAAGGTTTGGATTGACCACAAGGGGCCAAGCTTTGGTTTGGTTAGGGTTGTGCATATTGAAAAAAGGAATGACGATTGTCCGAGCGACGAGACATACGTCACGCATTCGTACAATCGGGGCGATGGAGAGACATACGTCACACCATCCCTTTTTCATTCATGTTTTTGGGTTGAATCCTTTAGAAATCCCAAGGTATGTCAAAACATTTGGTTTGAAAACCCAAAATGGGAAGGTTTAACAAATTTGCTAGAAAACGCACAAGTTCGTCTCATTTTGCGAAAATGCGAACGTATTCGGCGTATGTTCATGTTTGAGTTTTGAAAATCATGAACAATATCTATTGTTCAAGTTTTGATTGAAATGATGAACATAGCTTGTTTGTTCATGTGGTTTTGAAAATTTGGGAACATAACTTGTTTTGCAAGTTATCCACAAAATGGTCATACGAACTTGTGATTTTGTCAAAATTATGCAAAATCCTTGTTATGGTTTGAAGAACATGGGCTTAAAAACTCTTAGGTTCTGAGCTCTGGGGCTAGAACCTCAAAAATTGGTCATTTTGACACAAAAACTCAGATTCTGAGTTCTGTCATGGTCGCACTGCGACCATGACTTCGCACTGCGAAGCATGCGAAATTTTGGGTTCAGAAGCTGTTTCTGAACTTTTGTTCAGAAACAACTTCTGAACACACTCAGGACCTTATAGGTGGGTGAAAAACTTTGAGTTTTTGGGGTGAAAAAGGCTGGACAAACCAGTTTTGATGTTTTGAAAACCTTGGGATTTCTTTGAAATTCAAAAGGGGTTTTTTAGAAACAAATGGTTTTGAACCAAAATAGCTATGCAAACACAATTGTAAATGCAAGATAAAGCCTTAGAAACTTACAGAACTCCTTAGCAAAGCTCCAGCTGCACTTGATTTGATTTGGTTGAAGGCTTTCACAATGGTTTTTGATATTGGTGATGGTTTTGGAACTTTGGAAAGCTTTGTGTGGATTGATTTTTTCTGGTTATTTGTGGAGGTTTGTAGGCTAAAATGAGTAGAGTTTCTGCTCTTGAAATGCTGTTCTTAATTGTGTTTGAATCCTTGGGCATTGCCTTCTATTTATAGGCCAAAACCAAATCTTTTTCATCATTGCAAAATCCTAAAATTCAGCTGATTTGTGGCTAAGATCAAGCTGGATCCTTTTGCATTAAATGCTAATGGATAGAGGCAACCTTGCCTTGCACCAAGGGGCAAGACTCAGCCTGATTTCAGCCACAAATTCAACCAATTCTAGAAGGTAATGATGAAGAACAAAGCTGAATTGCAATTGGCTAATGCTTGGGGATCAATCCTTGCAATCTCAATGGTTGATCAATGAAAACGTGCACTGTAATGTGCAGAGATTGAGGGATGAAAAAGGCTACTTATGGCTGGTGTGAGGGGTGAAAAGCTGCTGCAAAAACAGAGTAGGCACTCATGGCTTTTCAAGTGAAAAGTCCAGCTGGTTTGACTGGTTTTGGGGGGAGCAAGCAGGAGGAAAGTCCTCAAGCAGGTGGCTGGCAACCTTGTGGTGGTTAGCAGGTCACATGGGAGGGACTAGAGCTGCCCAAGGGCAAGCCCACTTGCTTGTCACATGCTAGGTTGGAAGAAAAAGCTTCCAACCTTGGCATTAATGGCAAGTCCTTCAATTCTGGTTTTGCTTGGCCCAATTAGCCATGAATGCTACTTAAAATAAATATGGAAATGATATGCAACAAATTCTGGAATTAAATCAAAGAAACCAAAAATCTGCAGAAAAATCGCAGACTTCGCAGTGCGAAGTGAACTTCGCAGTGCGAAGTCATCATTTTTGAAATGTTGACTTTTCTGTTGACTTTTGTTGACTTTTGACTTTTTCCCCTCTTTGATTTTTTTGATTTTTTGTTTTAAAATGCTTAGGACAAAATTAGGGTGCTACACCAAACATTAACTATCACTCAGATGCTCTGTGTGGAGCATGCCAAACAGGAAAATTTTCTAAAACATCTTTTAAATCCAAAAACATTGTTTGCACCTCAAAACCTTTAGAACTGCTTCACATTGATTTGTTTGGTCCTGTTGGAACAGCTTCAATCAATGGGAAGAAGTATGAGCTTGTAATTGTTGATGATTATAGTAGTTGGACTTGGGTTAAATTCCTTAGAACTAAAAATGAAACATATGATGTGTTTAATAAATTCTGCAAACAAGTACAAAATGAAACTGACTTGAAAATTTTAAAAGTCAGAAGTGATCATGGTGGGGAATTTGAAAATGAACCATTTGAAATTTTTTGTGAAGATCATGGAATTCTCCTTGAGTTATCATCTCCTAGAACTCCACAACAAAATGGAGTTGTAGAAAGAAAGAACAGATCTTTGCAAGAAATGGCCAGAACCATGATCCATGAATCCAAAATTGCAAAGTACTTTTGGGCAGAAGCTGTTTACACAGCATGTTATATTCAGAACAGGATCTATATCAGACCTATTCTGAATAAAACAGCATATGAACTTTTTAAAGGAAGAAAACCAAGCATTTCTTATTTTCATCAGTTTGGTTGTACTTGTTGCATTCTGAACAATAAGATCTACCTAAAGAAATTTGTTGCTAAGGCTCTGTAATATCCCGCTCAAATGTAACAGTTATCAGCGTTAGAAACTTGCTAAGCAAGCATGGCAATTTTGTAAATAAGTGGCAATGGCGTTATGGTAATAATTGGCACAAGGAAGATTATTTAAAAAAGGAGGGGGAAGATATTTTCATTCATTTCTCCTCATCCTTCTCTCTCAAATCTGATTCTCTCCCTCTTTCTCCCTCTCTCACGCCCTCACCATCACTCTATGCCAACACCCATCAAACTTCATGCAATCTTTATGTGTTTTATTCAAGCAAGCTTAAGCTTTGGAGGTTTAGAACAAGAAGAATCAAGGAGAAATCAAGCTAGGGTTTTGGAATAAGCATAATAAGCACCAATCAAGGTTCAAGGTGAGCTCCCTAGGGTTTTAGAACCCACTTGAGTAAGTTTAAGAGTTAATTATAATTTGAGCAATTTTAGAAAATGTCCTAATCTATGTTAATTGCTAATTCCTTGTTCCAACTATGTTTAAACTGTTTATATGCTTAAGAAAATCCTTTTTATACCTTTGGGGAAGCTTGGGTGTGTTGGGATGGCTTGGAATGATGAAAAATACCATTTTTGACATTTCTGGACCTGTCATGGTCGCTACAGCGAGCTGGATCTCGCTACAGCGACCAGACAGCATTAAGTTCTGCCTACGGTCGCTACAAGCGACCAGCCGTCGCTACAAGCGAGCAGCTTGTTTTTCAGACTTTTACCTACAGTCGCTGTAGCGACAGGCCGTGGCTATAGCGACAGCATCAGGACAGCACTTGACAGCTTTGCTGTTTTGGGTGTTCTGGAGTGCGTAGGCATGGTTTTTCACTTCCGTTTTCTCCATAAACATTTTAGAAACATTAACTACCATTCTAACTCATCCAAGAATCTCCCTAAAGGATACAATAACAAGGAACAAGGATTATGTAATAACTTCTAAATGTTGAGAATTGTTTAAGATTGAGAGATTAAGTTTAAACAGTTATAGGAATGTTTCCAATACCAAGCAATGGCTTATGAGAACGATAAGCCTATGATTATAGGTTCATATGTTATGTATTGGAAGATTAGTTCCCTTAAGAAATGCATTATATATGCAAAAGCTCATAGTAAAGTATAGACGTACTTACGAGTACATAAGTAAGAATTAATGAGAATGAGAATGCACCTAGGATAGCAAGCTTAAGATGCACTCAATTAAGCGTGCGTATGCACGAAGAATGATTACTTAAGAATGCATTAGATATGCACAAGAATACGAACGAATTAGATATACATATGAACTTAAGTTAAGAACTTAATGATAAAGATTATACGTGTTCATCAGACTCCGGATTATGCCGGATGGGATTTCTCCGAAAGGGCTATCCACACGTAAGATATAAGATTATGTTAAACGTGTCCAGCAGGCTCCGGGGTTCGCCGGATGGGACTTCTCCGAGAGGATTGTCCACACGTATGTTAAAAGTTAAGCATGTCCAGCAGGCTCCGGGATACGCCGGATGGGACTTCTCCGAGAGGGTTGTCTACATGCAAAGTTAAGTTGTGTTCAGCAGACTCCGGGATTCGCCGGATGGGACTTCATCGAGAGAGTTGTCCACACAACGATAAGAGGAGTCCGGTGTTAGCCTGATATGATAGGAATTTTCACCGGTATGATGGGAGATGTACTTCGGGGTTACTCCACCCGGATGCACTCCGTAAAATGAACCAAGATAATATTGTTTGTTCAACGCTGACTTACTAACTTAATGATTGAAGATGATATGAATATGTATATATATATATTGATGATTATGAATTATGATGAGAATACGACAAGTAGTCAGCAGAGAAAGAAAGTGATCATAGGATGTCCCCAGATCACTAAGTATAAGTTAAAGTTTAAAGTTAGTATATGATAAGACATGATAAAGACAAGTAGCGATCCTAAGTTTTCCCCTTGATCGCGAAATATGTAGAGAAAGACTTGGCGATCATAGGTATCCCCAAGATTGCCGAAAGTAGGCACGGCGACCCTAGGTTTCCCCCGTGGTTGCCAACAGTAGGTTGGGCTGGAGCTCACTGAGACATTATGTCTCATCCCAATCCTTCTGGTGCAGGTTTACAGGTTAGCAAGAGATGTTCATGAAGATCTTCAGGAAGACGCTGGATGGAGTGCAGATGCTCGTCAAGGACAAGCTCAGAAGGTTGACAGATTACCTATGTATATGAGAGTGTAATTATAAATGATATTTGGATATTTGTATTAACGAGCTATTGTACTCATTCAGTAGTTTTATATTGTATTTATTATTGAAAATTTTAATGTACCCAGTATCAGATTAATACACATACTAAATATTCTAGATAGTTTAGTGTGGGTGTTACAATTGGTATCAGAGCAGGTCGATTCAGACCGTGCCTTGGGTCATTAAAGTTTCAATAAAAGTAGCGGGACCATTGGGTTCCGGATATTGTTCTAAAGGTCACGTCTAGTTGAGCCTGATCAACTCAGTCTAGTATATGACAGTTAGGATAAATATCCGAGAGCTGAATGTGACCAAGGAGGAATGAAGTGTATGAAGGGCGAAGATTAAGGTGATAGAATTTTAAGACGGAGTTGGCGAAGAAGTATTCAACGCCAAATGGTGGCCATCAAACCGTAAAGTGACTAAGCCTATTTATGGCAGAGTTTAGGAATGTCAGAAATATTTAAGGATAAGGTGAAGCACCTCAACCCAGTTGGACTCAACGTTGGACGATACCTCATCTGCGGAAGACATACGAAGTAAGGAATTATGGAATACTCTAAGGAATGACGTGGAACTTTAACGGGAACCGCAGTTCGAGAAGTTAAAGTGAAGTGTGGACTATGTAGCAATTCTGTGTACAGAGTTAAGGAATTGCGGTACCAAACCTAGAGACTCAAAATGAGGAATTATCGGTCAGTTTTGAAACCTCTAGACTCCCAGCAAAGATAGAGTGTTGAGAATCAAACTCCAATCGGATGAGATTTTAATGTCCAGACAGTTAAGGGAATTAATTATGGATTAAGTGAAGTACTTGGGCAGACTAAGTTTACCCCTCAAAAGTGGTCATCGAGCGTGAAGCGCAAGTAAGTTTAACCCCATCAGATCAGCTGCACCTCCCGAACCATAAACGCTAGATTTGGGAATTAAGAAAAGAAGTTGCTAAGCAACCTAAGAACTAAGATGGATGATTAAGAGGTGATAATAAGACCTGTTGCATATCGAAGCGTGAATCAGATTTTCAGATATTGCTTATTAGTAAGAAGATTGGAAATAAGTTAAGCTTAACCGGAATATTACTCAATGAAAGGTGGATATTGAATAATTAGTCGTTGGAATTTAGCGAAACTGATGGACGAACAAAGTAGAACCACCTTGATCGGAAAAAGAAGACAAGGTTACGCCAACACAAAATTAAAGTAGACCGGTACCTTGAGAAATTATCGGAATTTCAGCCGAGAAAATATGTTGAAATTTTAAGATACGAAGGATCGTCTTGAATATGAAAGGTTAGAATTGGGGTTAATGTTAAGGAGATATATATTCTTAACCGAAAAGTTTCCTTCCACAAATATTATAGAAGCTGAAAGAGATCACCTCGTGTCGATTAATTTTCGAGGGTAGTAATACGATCCAGATTTGAATTGTAAATACAATAAACGGTTATTGAAGGAATCCAATAGATAGTGTTAAGTGCAGAAGTTTAAAATCGAATAATCGGGTGCTCGAAGAGATGTAACCTTTTCGGGCGTACAAGAGAACCGGTAAGAGTTTGAATATATTCCAAGACGGATTGTTCTGTAGAAACTCAAGGGTAACTTAAGAGACATAATAGAGTTATGGAGACTGAGGTTGCCTCGGAAAGATTATGGATACGACATCCTTACGGATAAGGATAGAACAACTAGTAACGGGAATCAATATATATAAAAGATGTGAACCTCCAGAAACCATAAGTCGTCTTAGAAGTTGCTACATATGTTTGTGTGTGAATTTAAGTTGCCTCAAGCAATGCTTTCAATCAGGTTTCCGCAATGTTTAACGACTATATATGATGAGCTGAACAAGAGATGGTTACAGAATTCAGGATATGGAAAGCAAAGTTAGAACCAATGTTTAAGCTGTCTAACAGGAGCGTTGTTGGGCTCGTAACAGTTGCTGAAAACCGTTTACAGGTTCTGGCGTAATATCGTGAAAGTAAGTATATGGTCCATGTACCAAAGGAAACGCAAAGTCAGGGGATGACCAATCCGTAAATTAAACAGATGGTTAAGCCACAAGAGAAATGATAACATCAGATGGTTTGTTACGGTAACTACAAAGTAATAAAGTAAAAGGATTGGTCGATGAAATTTATGTGATAATAGTGGGGTATTGCTCCAATTCTAACTCAAGTTGTTAAGAATCAGAGTTGCGCAGCGGAGTAGTAATCCAAGAGTGAATTAAAGAACAATACTAAGCTGAAGCTTAAAGAATGAGAAGGTGATAAGTGCTTAATTCTTATGATATGGAATAGCAGTAAGTATAGACGACTTGAACTTATTACAAGTTCTAATAGAATTTTTGGAGATTAAGTTGATGGATACTTCAAACTTCGAACCCATGAGAAATGGAATATTGGAATAGTTTAAGAATATATGGTAAGGAATAAGAAGGATGTAATTCCAGCATAATAAGTCTGAATCAAAGGGAGTTAACGCTAAAACGGTAGTTTAGCTATTTTAGCTCAACAACATCAAGTATGCTTGAAGAGTAAGTTAGTCTAAAGAGAATTAAGCATGAGCCAACAACGGTACAGGTTGTGCTTGCAAGATAATATATTTGAAAATTAAAGTGTTGATCAGAAACAACAATGCGGTGACATATGAGTTTAATCCATGATGTACCTACAATCTAGCAACATGTCACATGTATCAGGTTATGTTTAGTATTATATATATATACTTATCAGGCAGTGCTTAAACTACTCAGATAGTAGTGTAGCAGATTTTCAGTGTTGTGACATGTTTTGGTAATTGTGGTACGCAGTCAAAAATGTTAAAGTAGGAAGGTTTTGATCAGAACAGGTTTATTGATATCAAACATACCTTGGCTGAAGTGTTCAGAAATTCTTGAACTTAAGGTTCACCAGTAAAGAAAGAAGGACTTTCTAAGTAGACTAAAAGTCATTCGTAGTCTGCAGTAAAAAGGGCTACGTGACTTCAGGTCATGATTAAAGGATTAAAGATTTAGAGTGCTATTTCTAGTAGAAATCAAGTAGAGTTTTCTATTGGAAACAAGGATCTTGAACTCGATGTCCAGAATGAGAAATAAGTTTACGATGCTGAGAGAATGTAACCATAATCTATGTGATGGATTGTTGTATACTCAAGAGTTAAATATGGGTAACATTGGCGGGGCAAACCTGGCAAGCCAGTCGAAAGGCAAATCCCAAATGTTACAAAATGAGTTAAAAGTAAGAACGGATTCCCAATTGATGTGGTGATGTCTCAAATATGTTAAGATTAGGAATGATGTTCCGTTAGTTGGACAACGATGATGTGACGTGTTATGTACCCGTTCGTAGTGTACTCTATCATATATGTAAATTAAGTGCTATGAAATGCACCATATGGTGATATGTGAGATAATTTATAACACTCATCACTTGGACTAAACTCTTATGAGTTTTGGAATTGTCAGTATAAATGCTACAGCAAGAAAACGAGAATAAGTTGTGACAAGAACGATCTAATGTCGTCAAAGTAAGGATACATGGACTAAGAAGGTATTTATAAGAATTATAAGAATTAGTGCAAGTGTCAGAATTGGACAACTCCAAATTGGATTTGTAAAAAGGTCTATGAACCAAGAACGTGGTCAATCGAGTTGGATACGATGGTTCAGATAACCTCGCATCCTACTACGTAAGAGTTATGCAAATTCACCACGAGCATTTCAGTTAAAGGAAAAAGTTGTCGAGTATGTTCGACATATAGAGTTGGAAAATCAAGGACTTATGATAAGTAAGACGAACTAGAAGTTTTGATTAGTAAAGGAAGTAGTTTGAGAGGATTCTAAATTTCGAGGACGAAATTTCTTTAAGGGGGGTAGATTGTAATATCCCGCTCAAATGTAACAGTTATCAGCGTTAGAAACTTGCTAAGCAAGCATGGCAATTTTGTAAATAAGTGGCAATGGCGTTATGGTAATAATTGGCACAAGGAAGATTATTTAAAAAAGGAGGGGGAAGATATTTTCATTCATTTCTCCTCATCCTTCTCTCTCAAATCTGATTCTCTCCCTCTTTCTCCCTCTCTCACGCCCTCACCATCACTCTATGCCAACACCCATCAAACTTCATGCAATCTTTATGTGTTTTATTCAAGCAAGCTTAAGCTTTGGAGGTTTAGAACAAGAAGAATCAAGGAGAAATCAAGCTAGGGTTTTGGAATAAGCATAATAAGCACCAATCAAGGTTCAAGGTGAGCTCCCTAGGGTTTTAGAACCCACTTGAGTAAGTTTAAGAGTTAATTATAATTTGAGCAATTTTAGAAAATGTCCTAATCTATGTTAATTGCTAATTCCTTGTTCCAACTATGTTTAAACTGTTTATATGCTTAAGAAAATCCTTTTTATACCTTTGGGGAAGCTTGGGTGTGTTGGGATGGCTTGGAATGATGAAAAATACCATTTTTGACATTTCTGGACCTGTCATGGTCGCTACAGCGAGCTGGATCTCGCTACAGCGACCAGACAGCATTAAGTTCTGCCTACGGTCGCTACAAGCGACCAGCCGTCGCTACAAGCGAGCAGCTTGTTTTTCAGACTTTTACCTACAGTCGCTGTAGCGACAGGCCGTGGCTATAGCGACAGCATCAGGACAGCACTTGACAGCTTTGCTGTTTTGGGTGTTCTGGAGTGCGTAGGCATGGTTTTTCACTTCCGTTTTCTCCATAAACATTTTAGAAACATTAACTACCATTCTAACTCATCCAAGAATCTCCCTAAAGGATACAATAACAAGGAACAAGGATTATGTAATAACTTCTAAATGTTGAGAATTGTTTAAGATTGAGAGATTAAGTTTAAACAGTTATAGGAATGTTTCCAATACCAAGCAATGGCTTATGAGAACGATAAGCCTATGATTATAGGTTCATATGTTATGTATTGGAAGATTAGTTCCCTTAAGAAATGCATTATATATGCAAAAGCTCATAGTAAAGTATAGACGTACTTACGAGTACATAAGTAAGAATTAATGAGAATGAGAATGCACCTAGGATAGCAAGCTTAAGATGCACTCAATTAAGCGTGCGTATGCACGAAGAATGATTACTTAAGAATGCATTAGATATGCACAAGAATACGAACGAATTAGATATACATATGAACTTAAGTTAAGAACTTAATGATAAAGATTATACGTGTTCATCAGACTCCGGATTATGCCGGATGGGATTTCTCCGAAAGGGCTATCCACACGTAAGATATAAGATTATGTTAAACGTGTCCAGCAGGCTCCGGGGTTCGCCGGATGGGACTTCTCCGAGAGGATTGTCCACACGTATGTTAAAAGTTAAGCATGTCCAGCAGGCTCCGGGATACGCCGGATGGGACTTCTCCGAGAGGGTTGTCTACATGCAAAGTTAAGTTGTGTTCAGCAGACTCCGGGATTCGCCGGATGGGACTTCATCGAGAGAGTTGTCCACACAACGATAAGAGGAGTCCGGTGTTAGCCTGATATGATAGGAATTTTCACCGGTATGATGGGAGATGTACTTCGGGGTTACTCCACCCGGATGCACTCCGTAAAATGAACCAAGATAATATTGTTTGTTCAACGCTGACTTACTAACTTAATGATTGAAGATGATATGAATATGTATATATATATATTGATGATTATGAATTATGATGAGAATACGACAAGTAGTCAGCAGAGAAAGAAAGTGATCATAGGATGTCCCCAGATCACTAAGTATAAGTTAAAGTTTAAAGTTAGTATATGATAAGACATGATAAAGACAAGTAGCGATCCTAAGTTTTCCCCTTGATCGCGAAATATGTAGAGAAAGACTTGGCGATCATAGGTATCCCCAAGATTGCCGAAAGTAGGCACGGCGACCCTAGGTTTCCCCCGTGGTTGCCAACAGTAGGTTGGGCTGGAGCTCACTGAGACATTATGTCTCATCCCAATCCTTCTGGTGCAGGTTTACAGGTTAGCAAGAGATGTTCATGAAGATCTTCAGGAAGACGCTGGATGGAGTGCAGATGCTCGTCAAGGACAAGCTCAGAAGGTTGACAGATTACCTATGTATATGAGAGTGTAATTATAAATGATATTTGGATATTTGTATTAACGAGCTATTGTACTCATTCAGTAGTTTTATATTGTATTTATTATTGAAAATTTTAATGTACCCAGTATCAGATTAATACACATACTAAATATTCTAGATAGTTTAGTGTGGGTGTTACAGGCTCAAAAGGGTATCTTTTTAGGATACTCAGAGAGATCCAAAACAAACAGGGTGTATAATTCTGAAACACATGTTGTTGAAGAATCAATACACATAAGATTTGATGATAAGAAACCTGGTAATGAAATACCAGAGCTGGTTGAGAGTTTTGCAGATTTCAGACTCTCAGAAGAACCTTCAGATCCTGAACTGAGTTCAGAGTCTGAAGAAAGTTCAGAAGCTGAAAATTCTGAAGAAACTGAGAAACTCTCAGATGTTGACACTCCTCCTGAAGATAATCAAGATCAGCATGGTTCTGAACAAGCCCCTGGTGATTCTTCAAAAGCTAATCCACCCAGAACCTCATTTAAGTACAAGTCTTCACATCCTGAGGAGCTGATTATTGGGAACAAGAACAGTCCAAGGAAAACAAGATCAGCATTCTGTCAAAATGAGTCTATGATTGGACTGCTTTCAATGATTGAACCCACAACAGCTGATGAAGCACTTGCAGATGATGGATGGATTATAGCTATGTAAGAAGAATTGAACCAGTTTCAAAGGAATGATGTCTGGGATCTAGTTGCAAAACCTGATAACAAGAACATCATTGGAACAAAATGGGTGTTCAGAAACAAGCTTAATGAACAAGGAGAAGTGATCAGAAACAAGGCAAGAGTGGTTGCTCAAGGCTACAACCAGCAGGAAGGAATAGACTACACTGAGACTTTTGCTCCAGTTGCAAGACTGGAAGCAATCAGGTTACTTCTTTCCTATGCTGTTAATCATGATATCATCTTATATCAAATGGATGTTAAGAGTGCTTTTTTAAATGGAGTTATTTCTGAAGAAGTTTATGTTAAACAACCTCCTGGTTTTGAAGATATAAAACATGCAGATTTTGTTTTTAAACTTAAGAAATATCTATATGGTCTGAAACAAGCTCCCAGAGCTTGGTATGAAAGACTAAGTAATTTCTTGATTAAAAATGATTTTGTAAGAGGTCAAGTTGACAATACACTCTTTAGAAAAACTCTTAAGAAAGACATCTTAATTGTGAAAATATATGTGGATGATATCATATTTGGTTCTACTAATGCTTCTCTTTGCAAATAATTTTCCAAGTTAATGCAGGATGAATTTGAAATGAGCATGATGGGAGAATTGAAATTCTTTCTTGGAATTCAAATCAACCAATGCAAAGATGGTGTGTATGTTCATCAGTCCAAATACACAAAGGAGCTTCTGAAGAAGTTCCAGCTTGATGACTGTAAACTGATGACAACACCTATGCATCCAACCTGCACCTTAAGCAAAGAGGACAAAGGCTCAAAAGTAGATCAGAAACTCTACAGAGGTATGATAGGTTCTCTGTTATACTTAACTGCTTCTAGGACATATATTTTGTTTAGTGTATGTTTGTGTGATAGATTCCAGTCAGATCCTAGAGAATCTCATATGACTGCTGTCAAGAGAATCTTTAGGTATCTGAAAGGAACAACTAATCTGGGACTTCTGTATAAGAAATCCTTAGATTATAAGCTAGTTGGATTCTGTGATGCTGACTATGCTGGGGATAGGATTGAAAGAAAGTCCACCAGTGGAAATTGTCAATTTCTGGGTGAAAATCTGATATCCTGGGCCAGCAAAAGACAAGCA